>CAKAEH010001330.1:0-78202 GCA_916381525.1 Cercopithifilaria johnstoni
TTTCATTCTATTTCACTCTTTATTTCATTCCGTGGTTTTCCAGTAATAACTTTTGTCTTACAGACGATATAATCAAAAAAGAACGTAAAGCGAAGCAGCGACAGCAGGATAGTGGTATGCAAGGGGCTATTATTATTATTATTATTATATTATTATTATTATTATTAAATAAAATCATTTTTCATCAGCGGTCATGAAGAATCACTCCGTTTGTTCCGTCGATTGAAATCTATAAAGAGAAAATGAACTATTAGGAAAAGTTGTTGAAATAATATAAGTCAACAACGGTGAGCAAAGTAACTGTCATATTTTGTCACTCAATAATAACCGGGGAAATGATTTAATAAATAGGGAAGAATCATTATTTCTATCTCATTTTGAATATTACAAGCGCTAACTATTCCTCATTAATAATTGATAGTTAAATTTGAAAATTCCGCTTATCAACTTTGTTGAAATTTAAAGTTAAACAATAACAATACATTTATGTAAAATTAAAATTAATATGCAATAAGTTTCTTTTTTTCTCGTAAAACAATTGATTAGATAAGTTTCTTTTTTAAAAATGTATTCTTTTTCGTTTATTTTTCAGCTCTCATTTGAAATTATTATTGTATTTACGCTCTTTTCAGAGAATGTTTAGAATTTCAAAGATTGGGAATTATCTCAGTAAAGAGAGAGAGAGAGAGAGAGAGAGATGGAGAGGAAGGAAAAGATGAGTTAAGAGAGGAAAATGGTTCAAATAATGAAATTATAAATATCGCTCGTTTTAAATTGATCCTGTCAAGAATCTTACCATTTATTATCTTTGGTTTTATTATTTCAGAAGTTCACACTTCGAATTTATTTTTACTAATGAATATTTTCAAAAAAAAAAAAATATTTCAACGACTAGATAAGCCAAATATTATAGAACGAAGTATAAATAAGAGAGTATTAAGCAAGCTGAAAATATCATACAATATAATTGAAAATTGAAAAGTGGAGCTGTCTGATAAGCGGAATGAATGAATTATAGAGGAATCGTCAATAGCAACATTACTATCAGGAAACGATCGGATAATTCGAATGTATCGGCAAAAGCATTTTACTGGTTTTGGGATAGGTAAAAAGCTATTAGTAGTTAAGGAATCCATTGACGACATGCTGCTTATCGCGCAATATTATGACATCTTATTGTATAAACCTAATTTGTCAGTTTTTTATGCAATAATCTCTATGATAACCTGATAATCGAATATATAATGGAATAATTTTCTGAACACAAAAAAAATTACCTTAATTAAGTGGCGCACATTGTACCTATTTGTTTTACGTCGAGTTGTGATAACTCATGGGATCAATTAGTATTTCTCTATACTAATCCTTAATCACTGATAACTTGATTGAGATAGCATTGAAGTACAGCAATAATGACTGCATTGAAATTGATGAGAATAATTTTTGAAATGAAAATTGAAATTGTATGTCTCTGGAAGCTATGAAGGTGAATTAGGCAGTGATATAGTAATTAAAGAGATGCCGAAAAGTAGATTTTTATGATGAGGACAGTTACTCGCGATAATTTGGAATTTTTTTAAAATTATTTTATCATTCCCAATTAAAACAAAATACTAATTTTTTATGGAACTAATTAGGTATTGCAAAATTTATCAAGCATAAGCTTTCATTGCTGAATTTACTGTCAAAATTACACGAAAGATGCGGAAATATTGATTTAGTGCACATTGTTGACAGTTATTTAAGAAATTCATATCAATAATCTTAGTGAATAAAAGTGATCGGAAATAAGCAATGACGAGAATTTGTTGACAATTTAAATCTCATTTTTCCATTTTTCGTTCTTGCTGACCTAAACAGCTGAAATTTCGGGTCGAATTATATAGAGATAGAGGGAGGAGTTTGTATGTTGGTTTTGAATTTAAAAAAAGCATTAATGCGATAACAAACGACCGGTGGTTAATGGGTTGGTGCCGACAACAGCAAACGACTGCTTGGATCTTGTATTTTCTTATTTTTGATGTTGGAATAATCTAAACTTGATATTAGCATGTCTAATCTCCAATATTGTAAATTTTTTATTTTTAATCATCAAAAATGAGAAGTATTAACATTATTTCAAAGAAAAACGAGGAAAAACATTTTCCAGACTAATTGAGAATTAAAGTTTGAAAAGGTGAGATAAGATTTAATATAAAATTAACATAAAGTTTCTTTGATCAATTAAAAAAAAATCTTAAATCAATTGGACAGTCTTAGGTGAATATTTTAGATAATCTGTCAATGCTTCTTTTTCATTCATAAAGCTCATATTAGAAGTCAAGGTGTGCTTGCCAATAACCTGATTAAGAGATGAATATAATAACTCATTCAGATACCTATAGAATATCCCAATGACTAATTTCATAGTTGAATATATATGTGTGTAGATAGATATATTTACTATATTTAGGTCTAAAGTTTATTATGATGGGATGGATTATAATGATTTTTCTATCAACTTGATGCACCTATAAGATTATCAACGTTATTATTTTCCACTATTTTGTTTTGTTTTTGAAGCGTTGTTATTTGTAATTGTTAACTGGAAGGAAATTTTTTTTGCCCCAAAAGGTATAGCGAAATTTTATAATTTTTCTTTTTGGAAAAGGATCACTAATGTAAGAATGTACAGATTTACAACTATCAAAGAAGAATTCTTTCTATGAATGCTCTAATTAGATCAATCAGTCAACCAATCGATCAATTGTTAGGCTTGTATACCAAAGCATTACTTCTTTTAATTGCTAATTGACAAAGCACGCGACAATAGTCCTTTATTCTGCCTATTCGCCTATCTATCATTATTTCCTCCTTCTTTCTTATCATTCTAACACTTAATGATCCCCCAGCAATTCTTATTTTTTATTTGCTGTAACCGATTTTTTAGTAGAGGAATTTAGGTTGTTGTTTGATGAATTTCTTTTTTTACACTTTTATCTTACTTAGATTAGTAGAATTTAATGTGCCAAATGCTTTTTATTAATCATTTAGAATTAAGCAAAGGGTAAATTTGAACTAAGTTGAACTGAATGAATAAACTGTTTAGAAAAATGTATATTTCGGATATTATTGGCATGAAATTTTAAAAATAAATTTACCAGGTTGAAATTGAATCCCAAAATGATGGACTTTAGCGCCTCTCTCTTTGGACCAACAAATACTTACGTTTGAAAAGAAAATGCATTTTTTTTCTCTCTCTCTCTCTCTCTCTTTCTCTCTCTCTATTTATGCTAGGAAGCTTTTAATTTAGTGAAGTGACAAAACAAAAGGAGAAATGCATTGAGTGTATTGCGGTAATAAAATTGCTCTCTTAAGAGGAGAAAGGGTACATGAAGAGGTAGGGAAGGCAAAAAATGAAACGAATAATTTAAACAATCGATGTTTAATAGAAATAAAATTAAAAATTTAATTTCTTCTCTGCCTATCCTTCCGTCGTCGTTCATATCATTCCTGCCTCTTCTTGGTAGTTCTTCTGCTATACAAATTAATTGCACTTCATTTTAGTTTTTTTTAATTGGAGGAGTAGATAGGATTTAGTCGCGGAAGTTAATGGGGGAGGGAAGGGGAGGGACACGATTCTATCGGTCTCTGCAAAGTTAGCAGTTATGAAATAGTAATCGAAATTACTCCTATACTTTACATTTCATTAATTATTTTAAAAGTCATACTAAATCCTAGTCTAGACAAAAATATCATCAGATATGAAAGTTCTGCTAAGTTTTTAGAAATGATAGAGTATATGTCAAGAATCTTCAAAAATTATCCTCGGAATAATGTACATGGAAAATTTAGCCAGGTGAATGAAACCACTTAACCAGCAGGTGCACTGAAATTGAATGATTTGATAAATAGCACCCTGTACATTCAAATTCACCCTCCCAAGAGACAAAACTACATTAAATGACGAATAATCCCGACAAACCCGGTGATTATTTTAAAAAGCGTTTTTGCCTTTGCACTTATTTCTCTTAGCACTTCTAACTAATTGTGTGGGCAAAATCCTATAAAAAGAGGAATATTATAGCTTCATCAACATGAAAAATAATGAAAGAATCTCTTGTAATTGCCAGAATTCTAGAGGAATGGATCCATAAAATTGGCTATAACCTTCAAGGGATACTCACTAATTAATGGTAGATAATTAACCTTTGCGGATCAGAGAAGCTCTTAAGATAACTTTTTCAATTAAATGTTATTTCATGAAAGAAAGACAATTTGATGATATCAAAAACTTTACACATTAACTATGAATATGAGGTACAAGAGAGAGAGAGAGAGAGAGAGAGAGAGAGAGAGAGCAAAAGAAAGGGATGAAGACAGGGAACAATTTTACATGCTAAGTCAGAGGTTCGATTTTATAGCTGGCTGGTAAGTATATAGAATTACAGATACGGAGAAGGACAAGGGAGACAAACAGTCAGACAAATGGATGAATTGCTTAATTGCCGACTCACTAATTAATGGTAATTAACCTCGGCAACGACATGACATTAATGCTAAATTTCGTTGAATTTATAGTAACAGTACGCCCTTCGCCGCTAATATTATTATCGCTAATATATCGGTCTTTTTGCATAGTGAATGGATGGATGGATGGATGGTAATGGTTATTGCAATTGTGGGATGCATCTTCAAAATGAAGGACATTCTCACATTAATCCATCTACCTTCTTTCTAAAGTACTTTTTTCAACCTTCTTGTTTGAAGAAATGAATGAAATCAAAATTTGAACATTTGATAGAGTTAATAAGATTTGAGAATTTATATGTCCAACAATGTCCATTACTGACTCTCTGTTGTTCTTTCTTACAGATCATCATTTCTACACTTATTCCTTTCATTGTCATCTCCTCACTTTATCAACAATTATATTTTAAACTTCTTTTTCTTATTCAGCTTACTGAATGTATTCATTGGATAGTATCCGATCATTGTATCATCGAAATGAGTAGTTGAGCTATCAAGCATCAATATTACTTTCCTTAATTTTTTTATTTGAAACTTTGAAGATTTCAACAGAATCTGATTCACATTCATGCAAAAGTCATTTTTCACAGCGCATAATTGCTCTGATTGAAATTGAAAAAATCATTTAGTGTAACTTTTTATTGCTTAAAAATTACCATAAACCAAGAAAGGGTTTTCTTTTCAAATGATTGCATAATTAATTGTGTGTAAAGAATTTTCACATGCGTTTAAGTGGATCCATAACTGTTTATGAATAATAAGTCAAAGAAGAAATTAGCACTAAATGATTTAAATTTATTGTTCATTAATAAGATGATAATGTTAGCAAAGATAGAAGCAATCGTCTAAAAAAGTGAACGGTTGAAGTTAGTTGAAATATGCCAATTCATTCGTGCAAAAATTTAATCGTTTTCTACTAAATAAGTACATGGTGTTGTTTGTTAAGGTACATTCCATTTGGAGTAATTGATAATAGTAATTGTGATGAGATGATGAAATAAGTAAATTAAGAAGTTATGGACTTTTCTACGAAGAGGAATATTTAAATCATGAAGCTTTAAAATTGAGAAAATTGAGATCAATATTGTTAATTGGAAGAATTCTTCCAATTAGACTTAATTTAAAATAAGATAAGCAGGTCATTTCCAACAAATCTTCCATTCATTTTATTTTTTATAAAAATTAAAAATTATTTTCTATTATTATTCTTTAGGAATTATTAGAAATTGAACTTCTTCAACTTTCTTAAATTTCCTCTTCAAATTTATATATATATATATATATATATATATAATAGATTAACGTAACATTAATCAGTGGTATAATTTTTGTCGAAGAATTTAGCAGACTATTCTAAGACTTTAAAATCGCACTCTTTTTCCTTCTTCTGTCTCTTTAATAATTCTTTTACTAAAATTTTATTCCTTCAACTAACCATTGAATCCTTAAAGATGCAATTCATTTTGCAAAATTTGCACCAATAATCATTTTGGGATGATCAAATGTGTTTGGCTTATGCAAATGTATAGAAGGTGAAAGTTGAATGCAGTCTGTTAAATCCATCATGGGGATCAATTTAGATTCTTAATACTTGAATACTTGAATAATGAATAATCTTCATTATTTAGGGTAATCCGCAGCTTACGATTAAATATTTGGATATTTTAATTCAAATTTCTATATATTTTTTTTGCAAAACTACAATGATCTTTTTTAATATTCAATACAATTTAGATTATACTGTTAATTGAGATAGAATGTTGCAACAATTTTCGCTAATTATTTCTATGGCAGTAATGTACTTTTATTATTACTGTTAGAAGATTTTCAATAAAGTAAGCAATAGGATGAATGTATAAAATTGATTTAGAACCTTATTTCTTCTTTTCACCAATCAAATATTTCATTTTCATCTGCCTTCGTCTGTATTGCCAAAATTCTCATTGCTTCGTTATATATGTAACCAAATTAAATTGGTATTGAGCTGAACTTTTTGGGAAATAATTTTAATCTTCAGTTAAAGCTTAGAAAGATTCATCAGTCACTTTCGCATCGCATTCCAACAAAACGAATAAAATTAGACAAAATTGTCGAATATAATTTAGGATTGGAATCAGTAAGTCCATTAATATTTTTTTTTCCGATCATGAAGATTGAAAAGCTTCTATGAAGTGAAAGACAATATTCGGCTTCTCGAGTACAGAGATAAACTTAACTAAGAATCAAAGACAACAGTTTAAATTGAGTGCACGAAGAGAAATTCGTCTTTACCTTCCATTCGTATTGCATGAAGTGATTGCAAACGAGTCAGATGAAGTTTGTTGTTTAAAATTCCATAACTTAATCATATTGATAACTGAATGAATTTGAATCTCAGAGCTTATCAAGCTATTTTATTCCGACACTTCAGCGATTACTGTTCATGCAAGAAACCATATTCACATGACGCTTTTGTTCAGCTGAACAAAGATCCCGAGAAATATTTGAATTCCTGACAAACGAATAAACGATTGCTGACCAGATGACTTTACTGAACGATAATGGTAAATGTCAAAAGAATACAGGACGAAAAGGAATCATATAACGGAGCAATGGTAAAGCGAAAGAATCACTTATACGTAACGTAAAATTCTCTTCTTAGAGGTAGTTTACGGAATGTGAAAGTGAAGAGATCAAATGAATCGTTGCAAGTGCAATTCGATCACTCGGATCGTGTTAATTGTAATAGAAGTCATTTTTCATATAGGAAAGCGAAGTGCATTTAAGAAGAAGGTAAGTAGAAACAAAGGTAGAAACAAACAAAAGATATATATTTCAAACTTCTTACTCTGTAAGACATCTCAAATAACTTAGAAACTGAAATTACTAAAAGATTTTTGAAATGAAATGTAGAATACTATTTTAACGACTAATGATTTTTAATTTAGAACGATCCTACAGCATTGTTATTCTCATTATTAAGATAAATTCGATACAAGAACGATTTTTTCTATAATTACATAGTTATTTCAGTAATTTGATGAACGATATGAAAAAGTTGAGTAAGAAAACCCATGCTCCTTATTACTACCATATGGATGAAGTAAAATCATTCGATACTTGTAAATTAGAAAAATTTAGCAGCAACATAATATGGTAATTTGGAGAGAACTTTATTAGACTGACAATTAATTTTAAATTCAGAAAATATCGAAATACCTAAAATATGTAAATAATAAATAAATAAATTCAAAACGAAATAATCATTTTTTTAATGTGTTGAACTATGTTATGTCCATCCTGATAATTTAATATTTCACGGAAATCATTAATTCTGGGAATTGTTGGTTACAAAAGTTAGGATGATGCTGAAATCAGAAAACAATAAACGAATAGAAACAAAGACTGATCAACATAAGTTTTTTGTGGATAATGTGCGAGAAGAATATTGCAGATAAGAGACAGTCGTCTAGAAAAAGTTAATTAAGTGATCAGCATCAATCAGTGATAATAAAGTATGTTTGCTAAGTGAAGTGGTATATGAGGAAGGAGAGATGGTAACTTTAATGTTCTAGAACAAAAGATCTTACTATAATCACGATTATTATTGCTATCATTGTAACAACTATAATTAAGAAAATTCTTCGAAATCGTAAAAGTGTTTGGGAGGATAGTTGAGGATTTAGTTTTTGATAAATATGACTTTGAATCAATAAAAGCAGAAATAATCAAATATACCCATCCATTTATGAATAATCATTATATGAATTTCATTCAAAAGCGCTATCAGTAGAAATTATTGTTTTTCTTAATATTTCTTATTTCTTTCATCTATTTGCATATTCATATGAATTCATCATTCTCATCGTTCACATAGTGGATGGAAGGCGCTTTTGATACGATCTTTCGTGATTGATTTTCCAAAAAAGATCGAAGTTTAATATCAGCAATGAAATATCGCATATTACGCTCTATGTTTTATGTTTCCTTAATCATTTTAAGCATTTCTCCTATTTCTGCATTTTTTCATGAAATTACTTTTCATTACTTCCGACAGCTTTTATGTCATTTTTAAAACTTCACTTATGACCAGTGATTAAGTTTCCATAAGTAGTATCTGGATCCGGTATTCTTCCTTTTCCACTTATAAACAACAATAATTGTTTATATTCATATCTAAACATAGTTTTAAAGAGATTAAGATATTCCAAGAATAAGGCGGTAATTTGACTGTGTGATAATGAATTTAATTTGACAAAGTGATTTTTCATTGTGGGAAAATTTTCGAAAATGTTTTCTTTATTTTCAGCGTTTCAAAAATTACTACTTTCTCATGGATCGTTGTTCTTTAGGTATTATTGAATTTTTATATTGTGCAAGAATTTTGTTAGGCTAAAATTTTAATTGACAATGTATGCTTTCATTTCAATTCTTTATTTTTTTAAGAAAATAATTTTATTTTTTAAATGTACGGTTTATTCACACTCAGAAATGTGAAAATTATTATTTGTCGAATTCTTAATGTCTTCACTTATTTGTTATTCAAATCATTTCTTTCATCTAATTAAAAATAATCTAAATGAGATAAGTGAAGAGACACTAAGAATTCGACAAATATAATAATTTTATAGGAAGCAGAGGATAAATATAATGTTGTATTGTTATTGCTTGCAGCTTTCTCATAAAGCTTTATGGAACGAACAGTTCTATTTTTAACATTAATGTTATAAAAATTTGTTAAATGCTATTATTATGAAAATATTTTGAAATGTTAATTTGCAATATATTTCAAGATCTCTGAGAAGTCAACGATTTAGCAAATAATTTATCTTTTTTTGAATGTAGAAGTTTAATGATTAAATCAAATGATAATATTGGAATTGCAATGAGAATGGAAAGGTTTGAACAAAGTGTTGATTAAACCAACCCTTTCCATTAAATAGGAGAATTGTGTTAGTCCTGAAAAGTTAAGTAATTCGAATTGCTTCATTGCTGGCACTAACATGAATTCTTGAAAGCTTTGATTTCGCTGCTTTTTAAATCAATTGGCATTTGAAAGGAAGACGAATGAGGGAAAAGATTTTGGTCAAATTAGTCCCGCACATACACATTGGGCAGGCATAATTCAATTTCACAAATCGCTCCATCCCTAATTATTAATCAAAACTTGTCTGATTGCTAATGAAACAGAGACTTAGCCATCCCATACTCTATCTCTTTCACTCATTTCGTCAATACTCTCCAAATTTCACTACTTTCCAATCAGTCTCTTATCAAAAATTGTCATCTTTCTCAAAATTTTTGTGAAAATTCAAATGAGGACCCCAAAATTGTGTTCAAGTGTGTGTCTATCTATATGTGTGTGTGTGTGTGTGTGTGTGTGTGTGTGTGTGTGTGTGTGTGTGTGTGTGTGTGTGTGTGTGTGATGCATGCCTATGTCTCATTAGCGCCCCATTTTACTTCCTTATCGCTTCAGTTCCTCCTGCATCCAATTGCTTCATACCATGTCGAAGAAGAAAATCTTGAAAGAGTTTAAAAGTTGTTAAGTCATACGTCTACTTTCAAGTAGTTGGATAGCAATGTAAGACATATATGCCCGAAAACTTTAAATGAGCCAAGAAATACTTTTTGTACTGGCCAGTGAAAGTTAAACGGTTTGGAGCACTAATAAGCCAATTAATAGAATTTGAGTCTTTTTCCGGTAGTCCATGTAAAAATTGAAGTTTCTAAATTCAACAAACTAGCGGAACTCTAATAGATAGGTAAATGGGGTAAGGTAAAGTTGTGATATGCTTTAAGATAAAAAGGATTGTCTTTGGAGAACGTTATGACTGGAAATATAATTGATCTTCACACCGAATAACACATTTTTTTTAAATTTTGAAATGAAAAGTTTTACTAAGAAAGCCGAGCACACCTGGCGCACCTTTTATGGGTGTATTTGATAAGCAATGAGTTTTTGAACTCGCGCCCATATCTGTAGAATGATCTTGTACTAAGGAAGAACACATGCAGTAAGCTGGTGCTGTAAAGATGCAAGGAAGTCTCAGTGACATTCATCGTTATGCTTTGCCGTGCTATTTGGGGCGGGGGAGAAAGAGGCGGCAGAGTAGACAGGGGAGGAAAAGGCGGGGAAGGGGAAGAGGAGGGAACGTTTTGTAGTGATTTTCAATTTGGGCAGGGCGAATTAATCAGCCTTTTAGTAGTTATTTAAGCTATCGGTGCTTTCGCTTTCATCATCTATCTGTGGCTCGTATCACAAGGCCTATCATTCCATGGATTCGTTCACCCATTCTCAGACCCTTCCTTTCTGCAAAGTAAGTAAGAGGAATTAAATGATTTTAGGATTTCATGTACAAGCAGCAATAGGAGTGATGAAAAAGGACTTCGAGTGGATTAGGCTTGATTTGATTTGATTATTTATTTAATCAGTGTGGGAAGGAACCTTGAGGTGGCTCATTTCACTTGAAACGAAAAACCCTCCCCCACTAATCGTTTTCACTTTGATTACGAGAATGAGGGATCTGTCGCTGCAAAGCATTTTGAATTAATTTCAACATTTTCAGGCCTGAACAATCATTATTATGGCCCAGGCCATTCAGTAATTCATTGTAGCTGTCGTATCATATTGTTAATATTTACTTGTCTCACCTTAAAACAGTAAGTTATTTTTAAAACAGAATAATGTTATAATATTAATTGTTGAATAATAGCATATCTGCTAATTATCATTAAACTCCTATTGTATAAAATGAACCTTCCAATATTTTACAACAAATAATTTGACTTAGAGAGTCTTGGCTTCGTTATCACTTTAGAACTTAATCACCAATAGCATTTTTGAGCTTAAAAACTATCGTTTGAATTCCACAATAGTAATTTCCAAGTATTCTAACCATATCACTGAAATTTTAAATTGTCTTTTGAGAAGTGATCGGGTTAAAACTAGAACCCGTATCACATCAGCATGGCGACACCAGCATTACCTTAACCATTCAAATAAGTCATATCACATATTCCTATATTAAAAACCTCCATATTATCAGTATATAATTTCCAATAACATCTCTCTTTGAAGCAATAACATTTGGTTATTGCTTCAAATGAATGAGTTCTACAAAAATGCTTCAAACTTTAATTATTTTTGAGATTTCTGATTTTGATAAATTTTAGTCAATTTATGTTTAAGTAACTGTGAGTTTTGAAAATTACTGATTATAACTTTTATTACACCAAAGCTGCTATAGTAGAGATGAAGTGTTGAGGAGCCATTTCACAGGCATCATCAAATTTTAGCATATCGCAAATTACATCGAGCGGAAGTATAAAAGAATTGAAATACGCTCTCATTCTCCGCTCTTCCAAAGCAAGCTGTTTTTTTTTAACATGTATAATTTGCTTATAAAATTTTGAGTCCGCTGGTCTATCTATTCGTCACTGCCAATATATATATATATATACATATACGTATTTATATGTATATATGTGTTTGCCTGTCTGTTCATATGTATATGTCTGTCTATACAGGTTAAAAAAATTCACTTTGATGTGTCCGACACCTTTGCTAAGCCATATTGTGTGATTTGCAATCGTTCTCGTAGTTCTCCACCTCGACATCAAGCTGAGTTCTTCTATCTTCAACTCTTTTTTGGATCATTTCCCTATCAGATAATATGGAATCTGAATCTGAAATAACTTTTGAGGAAAATAATGAAAAGTATACTATTTCAAAACTTAAAAAAATTTTTTAAATGTTTTTAATCATTGAAAATTTTCTAAACAAATCATCGAAACTTTAAAAATATTTGAGATTTTTCTCTTTTGCGCTTATAATTATTTCACTTACAGAAGAAATAAACGAAAAAAATATGATAAGCGCTGAACTTCTGCCTCCAAATATTTCTTTGATTCAATTTTAGGAAAGTTTTTGAAAAAAGAGAAATTTGCGCCTCTGTATGTTTTGTATTAATTTGTAGTAAACTTAAAAATTGAATAAGATTTTAAAACAAAATATAAGCAAATTAATATATTCCTATTTTAAAGCTATTTTGTTTCACTCTTACATTTAGCCATGGAAAATGATAGAAATATAAATTATATTATTATAGGAATTACAATATAATAATATAATTATAGGAATTATATTTCTAAAGGATGAATTAGGGATGTAATTTATATTGCAAAAATCCAAAAATCCGTTTAAACTTAAGATTTTATCAACGTTTAACGAGGATAGATACTTATCAGTGATTTACATCAGCCATTAAAACCAGTTAATGATATGATAAACTATTCTTAGAAAATTATTTTAGGTTGCCATCAATATCGAAAATAATGTTTGAATAGAGAATGATATGTTTCAGATAACAAGCTTTATTTTCATTTCTAAATAGTTTATGGATTCATTTTCTAAATTAGCATATTTTTTTTCGCATTAGCTACGACGGATATCACATTGATTGAAATAGCTGCCTGCTTTAAGAAAAAAAATAGCATGCGAATCTGTATTAGCCAAGTGTTCTAAGGTGAAGTTTTGCTAGAATCATTTTATCAACTTGAAATAAATGTCTTCAATACTTAACGCTAACAATTCAGCAATGTCTTTATGATTGTATGCAACTAATCCATCATCATAAAGGATTTTATGCAAACGAATATTTGAATAAAAGGGTATTCTCGTTACTTTGATTTGGTAACCAAAAATTTCAGTTTCCTGGAAACCAACCAAGCAACCATTTCAAACGATTAAATTCGACCTTTCTGGTTGTTCTTTTATAAAGCAATTTTTCATTTCAATTCTAATTTTTAAAAAAAAATGCTTGATAAAAAAACTGATTATATGTCTATAAAATTACATACTTTAATGCTTACTTTAGCATTTTATTAGGTCCAATTTGGATATGCATTAAAACATTTGCACTAAAAGATGTTTTAAGACCTTTTTTCAGCTTTTTTAAAAACACTAACTTATAAAATAGAAGAATTTTTATTTCTAAGGCTTCTTTCATTTTAACTTCTATTATAAATAATTTAAAATTAAATACTAAATTAGAAAATATCAAACAAAATTTAAAATCTTCTAAATTAGGATAAATTAATGAGAATGAATTTATACGATGATATACAGATGGCGATCAGAATATTACCTCAATTTAAATAGATAAATATATCTCATATATATGTATACTTATTTTTATCCAAAACTTCTAACAACTTCTGCACTATAAACTTCATATTCTTAATTCAAATTCTAATCTTAATTTCGTATTATAAAAATAAACTAATTTAAATTTATTTGGATATATTCACAGGAATTAAATATTTATGCCTAAAAAAGAAATGCTAATTAAAACTTAAGGCTGTATCCGATTTCAATACACTTATACCTCAAGTCCGGTTATCTCAATATCAGGGAAAAAAGTATGGAAAATAGTTAATTTCATTGGATACATATACACACATACAGATATCATTCCATTTTCATCGTAGTTTTCTCTCTTTCCTTTTTCTCTCTCTCTTCTTTTTCTCATATAACAAATATCTTTTCATTTGCAATATTTCATCCAGAAATTTCTTATTTTATCAATGGTTTCAATTATCGAAAGCTAATATACAAAATAAGTTTAATCGACTTTTTATTCTTTTCCAACTTTAAACATTTGCATACGCTTTTCATTCATTCATAAATTGTTTTGCAACTTTCTTAATTTATTTATTAATTGAATTTTGAATTAAATTTTTAGCTTTTGCTGATTAATGCAAAATTCAAAGTCTTTTATTATTTTAAATTGTGAGAAATATATTGTTGTAATAATATAAATTGACCTAAAATAACTTTTACTACAACCTTTACTACTCATATTTTTGATGCGATTAACTTCTTGAGAATTTTTCTAATATTACTTTGAAATTTATACTTTTACCTCAATGAATTTTTTAACAGTTTATGATAGATTAATCATAATTTTTTCCCATTAAAAGCTTAATATTTCTTTTCCTTTACTGATAACATTTATCAAAGAAAGTATATTTTTGATAATACCGCCTTTGTGTCGGCTTAATACAAAAGTTATGTATCTTAGAAAAATTTTCCTTTTTTTTTCCGATCTTAAATATGATGAGAGAATCGTTTAGCCTATTATCTATCAACTTCTGCAAAAGTAATATTTGAAATAACAATATCTTTGTGAACTTAGCATTTTATAATTTTGAAAAAGGTTAAATCACTAAACACAATTCTTTCAAGAATATCCTATCCATTTCACTTTATTATAAAGTTGCCAAATTTTCTATTGTTTTGAAAAAAAAGTTTATACTATAAAATGGTATAAATTTAGTCTGATCTAAGTATTCTTAGAGCAGTTACGAAGTGAAATTTTCTTGTTAGGTAAGTTAATAAAAACTTATTGTATGATTGACAATTAGATGTTGTAAGCAATCGAATGATTTATGAAAGTACATTTGTGTTACTCTTAGTTTATTAATTTTGCAATTATCAGAAAATTTAACGACGAATCAATTTTTAACCTTTACTTATGAAGTAACGAAGTAAGGACCCAAGTATTAACTGGAGGACTTACGAATTCCAGACACCTCTATAGTTTGTAGAGACAGCAATTGGTGATTGCTTTCCTCGACTAAATTGCATTATCTTAATTGGCTCAGTATTAATTAAATTCAGAAATTCTCTTCTTGAGATATATATATATACATATATATATGGGTACATTCATATATAAGAAAGCTGAAGCGTATCAGTACTTTCCATGGATAATTTGAAAATTGTTGACTGAGATCATTTAAGAAGTTAGAAAGAGAAATAAGGAATGAATGAGTTCATAGATATTCTTCTCTTTACATCTTTTATTTAATTTATCCATATTGTTGGGTTTGTAATAGTAGTAAAAAATTTTAAACACTTAGCTCATTTCAGGTTTTTATTATTAGCTAGTAGCTAGGCATTTTCTTTTCAGCTAAATTATCATCAAAGAAGGCCTTCTTCTATATTGAGGGATAGTGTTAATAATCTTTTAAAATAATTTTATCAATAATAGTTTATTCTTTACAATGCATTTTGATAATATTTAAAAACTTTCAAGAAGATATCGAAAGTTAACATTTAATTTAAGATAAATCAGGCTTATAATTAATTAATTTTGCAAGCCGAATAGTTTTATCATTGTAATATTATGTTTTTTACCTTTACTTTAATTGACTTATATTTCATTATAATTAGCTGCTTGTTATTGGATGACTACACACAATACCTTTTAGGAATACTGGTATTTATATATCATCAAAACATTTTTTTGCAAAATATGAAGGGAGAATAAAAACTATTGAGAATAATTGGAACTTTTTTAATTTAATAATTGGAATCATTTGTTTGTTCTTCTCTCATTCTCATTGCTATATGATTTTCAATCGCATAAAACTTTTAAAAAAATTACAACTTTCGACTAATTAACCTAAAGGGAATTCGCATATTATATTCACAGAATTATTGATAATTTTGATTTGAAATTATTGATAATTTTGATTTGATAAGATTTACTCAGTCAAATTCAATTGATTTTGTTTTCAACAAAGTATTCTAATCAGTTTTTTATATTTATAAGTTTAGATACATAATTATGAAAAATTAATTATTTACTTTTATTTTTTAATTTTATCTTTTTTTAGTCATTCAGCATTACATCGATATTCTTCATTTATTTCACTCAATGTTTGTATTTTTGGATGATTTGTCTTAGAACCAAATATCATACGCAACTATTATACGTAAAATGAATTCAGGTATGGGCTAACAATAAATTCAGTATGCGTTCTTTTACCCACAATTTGCGCATAAAACTAACGATTGTAAAATTGACTATTTGCTGGTCTAAAGATTTTTAAAAGATTTACTTTTATGATTAATTATATAATGAAATATTTTTTCGGTCTTAAGCCTTTACTATATATTATATATTCAAATTTCTGTATGATTTATTATTTTTTTCATTTGTTTTTTCCAAATTCACCATCCTTTATAATTGAGCTTGCAGCTGCCACGTTTAAGTAGAAAATGAAGATAATTCTTTAATTAGAGAGAGAGAGAGAAAGCATATAATTAATTTTAAAGCATTCCTGCTATATGTGTACTTACAAGTATTGTACACACACATATATGTATAAATTAGTTTCACTTTATACATATATATATATATATAAAGTGAAAGTAATTTCCAAAATTTGAAATTAAAATTTATAAAAATTAATAAATGTTACTTTCCTCATTTTTTAGTAATAAAAAACAAATCCATTTTTACAAAATTGTTTATAACACTTTTAACAATAACTTCAATCTTTTACCAATTTCATTATTGATAAATATTATTTTGTAAACGATTCTGATGAACAAATAAAGTTACTTTCAATTATTATACCTCTTATTTATAGGTAATTTAATAAATTTTCATTTAAATTTCAAAATGTGAAAGTTATCATTACTATAATTATTTTTTAAAACATTAGAATGTTTAAATTTCAACAATTCAATAACAAATCTTCTTTTTTTGTAAAATAATGAATTATTGCAAATACATAAAGAAGGTAATATTCGTTTCTTGCAGTTTCGACATTTAACATTCTTCTAAACTATCTCTTCCTTATGCAGCGCTATAATAAGTTAAATTGAAATTAAAAATAACTCAGGCATCCTCACAGGACCATCAGTTGCAGTGTGGTGATAGTTAATGCTGAATGTGGCTGTTAATTAGTTTAATAATCAATTAAGATTGACTCATGCCATATAGTATTTGGCCATTTGAGTTAATCAATGAAATACAGCTGGCGAGTTCCAAATAGAGTGCATGTAATAGCGAGCGTGTGTACATGTTGCGGGTATGCAAATGCACCACACTCAAATTAATTAAACTAATTAACAGCCACATTCAGCATTAACTATCACCACACTGCAACTGATGGTCTTATGAGAATGCCTGAGTTATTTTCAATTTTAATTTAACTTATTTTATTCATAGTTAATGAGGTAAACGAATTTTATGTGGGCACTTAGGAATGTAAAAGAACATGATATAAATTGAGTCACACTACAAAGTGTAATGACACTATTTTGTCTCGTAAATGAAATATATAATCTTATAACATGAGTAGAATAAGTGATACGACAAAATGATCATCATCAAAACACGTTCTGCTTGGTATTTAAATTAGCATTGGTTGAACTTTTGTCCATTATAGTAGCTCTATTGCTCACAAAAACGGCAAGTATTCGCAATCGAAGCGCTGTATATCTTTTGATATCATCTACGGATTGATTTCAATATTTTCTGATTCTTTTCTAACAATGTTTATCTGTTGAAAATTAATTTGGTAATGATTAAGTTGTGAAAAATTAATCTTATTCAGAAATTTTTTGGTTAATCGTAGCCTTGTGTGAAAAGCTCTTGAAATTTTTATATGCATATATATATTTTCCTTCTCAAAAAAAATTGTTATATCGGTGTAGTTGGAAAAGTAAACCAAGTGGAGCTGCATTATTGAATAACTCATTTTGTCAACTGAAATTATGAAAAGTGCTTAATAAGCTCTCTCATGACAACTATCAAACTGATAATACCATGCATGAATCAGCCTTGTGATAATGCTAATTTCAGAGCCAATTACTTCATTTCAGGTATAGAACTGACACGTGTCAAGCGTACGCTCAACTTACTTACAACCTTAGAACCTTATCATTTCCTCACTTTAATAAGACGCGATTTCGAATTTTGAGTGCTAAGTAATGTGGTAATGTAATTGAAGTATATTTCATAAAATATTTTTTATTGTTATAGAAAGCGCTTCCGTTACTATCGTTGCGATTATTATAATCTCTTTTTGGTGAAACCATTTAGTGCCTGATATTTTGGTATGGCTTCCACACAAAATATCTTCACTTAACTTTCTATTTTTAAGTTTAGATATGAGTAAAGGAAATATACTCATCATTTGACTTCCTAAAACTTTAGACTTCATTATCCGATGCATTTGTAAATGAAATTAAGGAGTCGAAAATAGGGTAGTGAAAAAGATAGGCGTTACTATTACGAATATTTGTTGAAAGCGGAAAATCCGTTCTTTCCAATATTTATAGAGTAAGCGATATCATTCAGAGACTTTCAGAAATTCTGTTATTCTTTATAAGCATAAGTGTCAATTATTTTCAAACCCTTACAATAATATCACTAGTTTTATTTAATGAATAATTTTTTGCATATTTTTGTAACATTTGCAAAAAAAATTTAGAAACTATTAGTTGCAAACAATTACTAATACCAAAGATGTATCTTTTCAGTACTACAATTGTTCAAGTATGGTAGAGGACGAAGTTGATCACTACGATAGAATTATTGTTTGTAACTATTCATATGATAGACATGTTGTCACGTTAGTGACATCAAATTAGTTAATCATAAGTAGTCATTCTTTTCTTAGTGATATAATTTATAACAAACGAAACGAATAAATTTTGATCAAAGTTGTAAGCAATTTTGAATTATCTTTTGTGACATTTTCTCAAACATCTTACAGAATATTTTAATATAATTTAAAATTTAGAAGAGTTCCTTTTATTATTAATTTTTTTTCGAGAAGACTATTTTTACATATTAAATTTTTGAATGATTTTAAGACTAAAGAAATGATAGTGTTACTCACTTATAGAATTAATGCTAAGTTGCAAAAAATGCGGTAACATCTGTTCCGTATTAATCACTATAGAAAGATTAAAAGGAGGAAAGAGAAATATTATGATATCGGTATAGAAGTAAATTGTTTTTTAAAAATTCATTGAATTTTAAATTCTCAGTATTGTTCAAATAGCATCAAAAGATGACGGAAAGTTTCCGAGAAATCAAAAAATAATATGGTAGATCAACCAAATGGTGCTTCTAAAATCCTACGTAATACTAAAAAATGAATCGATTTGGTTTTATCAGGATACACGCATGCTGGATCAGTTTTATATCGTGTGGTTTCTCGCATACCTGAAGAATGACTTCCTATATGGGCATTACAAAGTAATACTTTAGCAAAAAATTGGGTCTATTTTTTTACAGAAGTATAAAACTTCTTCCTTTTTTGCAATTTAATCAAGAGAACAGCTAGAATTTGGTTCCTAGAAAGTATGCAAGATCATTTATGATATATGATGTATTGAACTGAGCTAAAGTTCAATTTTGTTGCAATCTGCTGCGTAAATGCTTGATGGCGGAATAGAACTTGAAAGAATGGCGCATCGGTTCACCATTCTATATCCTGTAATCTTTTGATATCCTATTATTACAGTAAGTTTTATTTCTCCATTTATTGCCTGAAGAGAAACAATTAGTTGATCGACATTGTTTAGACAGTAATTCAAATTGCTTTTTTTGCTCGGAATTTTCTCTCTCAGTTGTATAACTTGAAAGATAAGCCTTTTGGGGACATAAGAGTAGTATACCGGTAGCGAAACGATCCTATGATCACTAGTTAGATTCTATTTAACCTAGACATTAGTTAAATATTCCATTAATCTATCCACTAGTTAGATTCTCAATGGTTAACGTTATATTCTGTGACACATTTTTTTCATTTCATTTAAATAATAGAGGATAGCTAAAAAATTGAATCCGTGTGACGCTGTGATCCGTTGTTACGGTTGTTTTATGGAATGCAAAAAAGCATAAATTAGGGGTATATCTTTTACATAACGCCTAAGAAAGCTTATTTCTTCTGGGAAATACAGAGAATTATAATTATTATTGCATTTTGCGGCAATTCCACTTGTAATACAAAAGAGATTTGATAATAAAAATTTTTCGTTTTTGGAATATTTATATTTTTTATTACACAATATGAATTGTTTGTGGTTTAAGTGAAAGAGAAAATTGAGAGGCAGCTGAAGGATCGTAAAATATGCTGAAATGAAATGTTATAATATAATATTTTTTCCAACGAATAACCAAGAAGTAGTATTAGCAAATTATTTGCAAAACAGAACTTTAAGTTTTTTAAATCGATGAAGAACTTTTTTACTTTTAATATTAACTAACAGAAATGTCTAATGTTCAAAACAGTGCAAAATTTTAAAAGAGAATGAATTTAAGAAATAAGAATTCTCTAATCTTTTATGCTTTCGAGCACAATATTTTCCGATTAATTACTTTCTTTCAAAAAAAAAGAAATCAAGAGATTTGAAAAAAAGCCTTATGAAAGGAAAAATTTAGACTCATATTTTTTTCAACATATGATTTGCAAAATTTCCGAATAATGCCAATTTCGATCATAATTATAAAATGGTAGAAAATGGGCGTTGTTATTCTGTGCTACTGCAATTATTACTTTAATGAATGCTAACCGAAACTAAGCATGACAGATTTAAAATTTTAACCTCCTAGCATTCCATTACCAATACTACTATCCATTATCGTGTTACTTAAAAGCGACACTAATAAAGTGACACTAATATGTCATCCTGATCCATTTTTTCTTTTCAATTTCTCAAAAAAATTACTCCATCTCTTCTCCCGAGAATTATTTCTTTCCTGGTAAAATTACATCACTGCAGTTACAAGTTTCACGGTTCTTTCTATTGCTCTTTGCAAGTCTAAAATTTATTTATTTGGCATATTTTGTTTTGAGAAAATATTGAGATGAATTATTCTTGACATCCTTCATATTCAAGGTAATGAATTTAATTTGCATATTATTGAAATCATTGCAAAATGTCACATCAAATTACCTCTTAAAGAAAACTCTGTTTAAGTATCCTCTATTGCCAGTTCTGAAAATACAATCAGATTATTAGAACTATCATTCAATGTAATACGTCTCTCTAACGCTCTCGGAAAATTTCATATATGAAAAAAAAGAATATAAATCGTTCGATCTCTTCTTCAATTGTTGAAAACATTAAATTTCTTATTGTAAACATTTATCATATAAACTTTCATTATTATTCAATCTTCACTATTCCGTATTATAATCAAGTATATTCTGGACGAATGTCTTGCAGGAGGAATTCATTGAAGTAAAATGAGTATCAGTAAAATTTACATTACCATCTTTCTATCATTAATATAGTTTAACGAAAGCTTACTAATTAAATGTTCGCTTATCGTTCTGTCCTTGTCATATTGCTATTTCATATTGACCAAGCAATTATGTCTAAATTTGTTCAGAAAATTTATTAGCTCATATTTGAGAAAGGGAAGAAATTTTTGGCAATTTTATATCCCCAATTTCATTCCTTTCAAACGGCTTATATCGGAGAAGTGCAGCCGAGTGGTAAGCGAGTAAGCTAATTTCTTCCTGTTTGTGTGTATGTGCTCAAATTTGAAAATTTAGGGGAAAATTAGACACATATTCATTAATGTCTGTCTGTTGTGTTAGTATGTATGTGTGTGCATGTACATGTATGTGTATATGTATGTGTATGTGTGTATGTGTGTATGTGTATGTATGTATGTGCCTGTATATGTATGTGTGTATGTGTTTATAGTTGCATGGGAAGATTACGGTAATGCGTTATTAGGCCTAATAAAGATAAAGGAAGGAAGGAGAAGGCGCGATGGGAGCTGGCAGAAATAAAGTAAGACGCGGTGAGAAGTGTAGTTTGTTAAGTTTGATTGGTGGTAAAATAGAGAACTAGAAAAAGGAAAAAGTATTTTAGATCCATTGAAAAATTTTTGCAATAATCGGTTTGGAAGCTTTTAACTAAAAAGAGAGAAAGGAGGGCCGCTGAAGCCAAAGCCTAAACAAGCCGTTTGAAATAATTATGGTGACTGCTTCTTTTGATTGCAATTTAAGCCAAATTTGCCTTCTCTTAACAAATATAAACTCATTCAGGGTCCATGCTGTCTTATTCAACCAAATTTCAGGATGATCTAACTGGACTTCCGGATGGAGTAGGCAGAGATATACTAGATCTGTAACCTTGATATTGTTTGCAGGTGAGAGATGAATGAAAGAGATGGATGATAGAAAGCTTTTTCACCATAGGTACCTCACCCTTCCCAATATCCGGTAATTTTCGAAACCTCAGAGGAGTTAGTGATGCATGAGTAAAATTAAAGCCATTTCGATAAGTAATTATTTTATTATACATAATTTAGCTGCTAACTGGGTCGATTAGTTACAACTTTTAAATTTCAAACTTCAGCTCTAAATTTTAGTTTTTATTGAATGCGAGGAATTTTCTTCATCATTTTTATTTTAGTGGATAGCTGTTCATTTCAATTTTATTATCTTTCAATAGTTATCGTACAATTCAGGAAAATTTTTTTAGAATTTTTTGCTATTATGAATATTATGAATGTTGAAAATTGAATAATTTCGATGATTTTATTGAATTTAATCAATTATATTACTTCATTTTATCGTATACGAATTAACTTTTTTCATTGTTACAGTTATATCAAAGAAATAATTTCCATTTTTCTTTCAATGCTTGCGTTTCTTCCTTCCAATTTCAAACAATCAAAATATGCTGATTAAAATTTAAGTTGTTTTTTTTAGTATAAATTGTATGAGGTCAAACTCGGTGCCGCATTCTAACAGTACCAACTGCAGCAGCATCAGTAACATCATCAACAATAGTAATAGAAGCGAAACAACAACAATAAGTGACGCAAGTTTCGACCATACTTTTAATCCGGTATGTAAATTTCCATATCATTAAAGTTATTAAAAAAAAATTATTAGTACAGTTTATCTTTAAAAACAATGACTGGACCAGAAGTACAGAAATTTTAGTTGTACACTATTTATTGGTTAATTTAAATGTGATGCTTCCAGTATCTGCTCTTTATTTGAAATTATTAATTTATCTTTAATCAAGCTTGTCAAATTATGAATTTATGGAATTGTATTGCTACAAGCATCTTTTAATTTTATTTTTTGTATCCTTGATCTAATCTCTGATTAAGGTAGAATTTTTCAAATCTTATCTATTAAATAACAATATTTCATCATCTAAAAAGGAAAAGAAGAAAGTGTCACTTCATGTTCTTTAATTAGTTTTAGGTTCATTTTTTTCGTAAGCTTTTTGAAACACAGAGTTCTTTCATCAACACATAATTGTTGTATATGGAAATTTGGTAGAGAGACGAAGATATGATGAAATTATAATTATTTGCTAATTATTACACAAATGCACTTTCCTCTTCCTTTTTTCTATTCGGGCAATTTGATCTCCATTGTATATTTTTGCAACGAATGTTGTAATTATATCATTCTTTAAAATATCAATCATTGGAAAGGTTTTTTCAAGTTCAGTTTATCAAAAATTATGTGTTTCAAGAACTATCGTTCACGAATTTTTAATTGCTAAAATACAATTTTATTCTTTCGTCTATCATATCTGAGTAGAAAGGCTATAATCGGTCGGTTAGTTTAATTCATTTGTTGTTCTTTGTTTTTAATAGTTAAATTTTCCTTCTTTTTTGAATTTATATTCATTTGTGAAAAAAAAAATTAATTGTTGACATTTTCGATTAAGGATAGTTTCTTAGATGCTATTTCACAATATCTTCCAAATGTATCATAGAATGGGAGAATAACATTAACTATCCTATCATTATCCTAATCATCTCAATCATCATAATCCTGTCTTTTGTGTCATACTGCCAGAGATCTTTTAACTTAGATTTTGAATCTTCACCATCAGATTGTGATCCACATTTCATAGAGAAGTGATTCAAAATCTAACAGGTATATGAAATTATTGTTATTCCTCATTATTATCATAAATATTGTTTGCGAGAAATAATGAATTGAATCGCTATAAACTGCGAGGGTTGAGAGAATAACACGCAGAAATATCACATATTGCAACCAGGTGTGTTCATATACTAACATCCTCCAAGCGGGTGCATCGGTTTTCGGGAATAACAAATAATCCGATAGCATAAAATCACAGTAGCATAAATTTTTCAACGTTAGTGAAAAAGATTTGAATGCCGTAAAATCTTGACTACAGAAATAAAAATGTAAATGGGCAAATGCAACAGTGAGATTTATAGGATATTGTTATTTCACAAGTTAATTCTTCAGTTTTCATAAGCTTTTAAATAATTTTTGAAAGTTTTATTTAATGCTAACATTTCATTATTTGCTGGTTTGTTGAGAAATTGAAATCAAATGGATCGTATATTTTATGAATTTAAAAATGAATGAAATTTCATTCAAATTTTTTTTATTTGAAAAGGTTAAAATTATTTATCCAAATTATAATTCTTAAAACTACAAAAATCTAAAACCTCTCCTTGAAAGGCATCGATTGTCTTTAACTCCTTCTATACGGTGCCTTAGAGCAGAGATCGTGAATGAAATTGGCTCCCACATTAAATAAGTGACAATCAAACAATCAAGCAACGGTTACACATACACACATACACTCACATACACGCAGCATGCATGCACATAAACATAGCCGTCACCATCACATCTGTGAAGCATTAGTAATGTTTATACAGTGCCTTCGGCTTGCACACACACACACACACACACACACACACACACACGCACGCACGCACGCACATTATCACTACCTCAGACCTAATAGCTTCCACAGTCCGTCATCGATGGAGATATTCACACTTTTGTAAATATAAAGCCGCTCATCATCGTCATTAGCACGCCCTATCGCATTCAATTGGCACTTTGCATTATTCATTCCGGCACGCTTTCAATCCTCTTTTCCTATTAATTTGCATATTTATTCTTTTGGTACTTTAAAGAAAGTTAAAATTAATTTAAGCATTTCAAAGAATAATTTCTTTTGAAGCGATTCTTTTTACTAATTATTTAGTATAAAGTAATTGTCGAACTCTGTAACAATATCATATCATTCGTACTGGAAAATTTCGATAGAATAGTTTGCTGATGGTTTAAATTAAATTTAACAAAATCATTTCATATGATATTTATTTGAGAATGAGTAATGAAGAATCCATTGTATATTTTATTTTAAATAAATTTTTTCAAAAAAATAAGTTGAATGGAAAAAATATGAAAATGTAAAATTTTAGGTGCTTTTCGAAGGATGTTTTAATCAGATTGAAACAACTCAAGCAGAGCGCAAATGTTCTTCCGTAACAATTACCGAATCTGACGAAAAGCAAACATATCCTGTCGGTTTGGAATCCATTGAACGGTTTATTTTTATTACCGTATAAAATACCTGTTTATTCTGTATAGAAGAAGTGGAAATGAAGCTATTCGATAGATGTTCACGGCATTCATAGACAGGCATTTGAATAGTTGAGTGCCGTGAGATTAACAAATTTACTGGAATAACTGAGTAACCGCGGGAGCTAACAAATTAATGGGAATAGCTCTGGCTTGTGCAAATGTAATGGAATCATTCAAATAGGAAAAAAACACGAATTCCTTAAAATTTTTGCCTTCTTTTTCATAAATGTTTTTCTAAGCAGAAAATATCATTTTACTTCTCTCATTCATTCTCTCTGCAATTCTTTCCACTCTGGAAGGTGTCACTTTCAACGTTTACATTTCAGCCCATAATGCGGCTTTGTCCAATATAATAGCGCCATTTCTAAAAGATTAATTAGGAACTTAGTAGAACTTATTTACTTGGCATGCAGACAAATCAGTGAATAACACTTTTTCTAGGGATTCGAAATATTGAAATTTTTAACAATTTAGCAATAACCCAGCAAGTTTTTCCATTTAGTAGCTTCTTCGTTGCATAGTTTTTTTTACCAAATATTAAATTTAACAAAAGTTAGGTTTTTAAGGAATGATAGACTTTAAAAAAATTTAGGAATGCATCTGCTATTATCAATCATAAAGAATTGTGCAAGATTAAAATAAGTTTCAGGAAATGGGATATGGATGAATGAGTGTAAAAGTTTTAAGTTGGTTGAAAACTGTTAAAATTAAAAAATATTTCAGGTGTAATTCATATTTTAATATTTTAATAGCTTGTATTGTGCAGAAAAGTAGCCCACGAGGTATCAGAAAAGACATAAATATGCTTAAACATATATATTTTCTCTAGTCTTAATCTCTTTATGTAAGCTTGACCTTTCTTTCCATTACTGCATCCTGCGTCTCATCTTTCTTATCCTGTATTTTTCCTCATTCATAAAATTTCTTCATCTCATTCCATATATTTCTCTCCTAAATCTTTGTCAAAACCAAAAATTTCATTAATTATTAATTATGCAAATAGTGAAGCTTTCAAATTAGTTCTTAAAAATTTGCATAATTTGCAGCGCCAGTAGTTCACTGCCGTTCTCAAGTACGGTATTATATGGTTCCGGGAGAGAGTTAGGTGCTGACGGCGGTAACGGAATTATGGATATGGATCGCCTTTTACAACAAACGATGATCCTATCAACGGATGCTGATTTCATGGCGAACAGAATTTTGCAACGTGTTCCGATGAATTTGATGAATGGATCTTCCCAAGGGCTGGTACCAATTAGTACAACGGGTATGTGCCAATTGCATCTAATTTTAGCTAAGTTTCTCGTCGGTTTTATTAGCTAATATCAGTAAAAATTGATACCATGTTTTAAGATATAAATTTTTACTCGTGTATCTATAAATCAGTTAATTGCATGAAGATATGATAGTGTGGCGAAGAGTGAAGGTGAAAAGTATGGATTAAAAACTGTAAGAAACTGTGATTGCATAATCAGATCAAACATTACTTGAGCAGGAATTAACATGTTCATAATCTCCTGTTTTCACTACCCTTTTGATCTTTTAGAATTCCTTTCAAAATTGAACTACAATCCCTCATCTTTTCTACCAATTTCACGTGAATTGAAATTAAGTTAATTTCTATTCATATTTCTACTGTTTTTATAACCGTGTTCGTTTAACATTTCTGGCTTCCCAATAATTATCACGATCTTTATGTCGGCTACAACCATCTTTCATTTTTACGCATTACAATTTGTGAAATTTTAATTTATTATTTTTCAGAAGATGTACCCGGTTCGTCATCTGTATCGGTATTCTCGTCCACAACGCTAACAGCTCGAAACAGTTCTAAAACTTTAAAATGTCCGAAATGTAACTGGCATTACAAATATCAAGAAACATTGGAAATTCATATGAAAGAAAAACATGCGGGTCATGAGGTTTGCTATGTCTAATTATGAATTCCTGCATGCTATCAAATAATCTACACTTACATTACTATATTAGATTAATCAACGATTCATTAGATTCATAAGTAAGGTGATGCAGTGATACCTTGTATCATGACTGATTCATGTCAAAGATTTTTTAATTAAATTTCAAATAATTGTCATGATCCTTAACAAACAATCTTGAAATATTATTCTAGGTGAAATGTATCTTTTGCTTGCATAATCGACCACATCCTCGATTGGCCCGTGGTGAGAGCTATTCATGCGGCTACAAACCGTATCGTTGCGAAATATGCAAGTATAGTACTACAACGAAGGGTAATTTGAGCATACATATGCAAAGTGATAAGCACTTACATGCGGTGCAAGAAATACCACCTACAGTTACAGGTCAGGTACTTATTTATCCAATTAGTTACTGACTTTGGACTTTTATTTAATTCTTATCTCTACAGTTTCAAAAATTTTTGTAATCTATAAATAATCTATAGCTTGAAAATATGTTTAGATACTCATTTAAAATGACTTCCTATCCATATTTGCCAAGGAAGAATAATGATGTAAATTATGTAATGTTTTTATGCACACCACTATTATTTTTTATAAACTTCTATGATCTTTCGAATTACTTATCGAAAAATAACATAGTTTATATTTTAGGTAATACGATAGCAATTTCAAGTGGTGATCTGAATACAGAGAATTTACTCCAGTGCATGATTTGCTCCACATATTCGACTGATAATATTTCCAAAATGATCGAACATATTGGTAGGTAGCTCAACTGTCCAAACTTTAGTACGAAATTTTTCTCTTAAAATTTCACGAAATTTCCTTAAACTATATCTTCGAAATGTTTAATTTGTCTAGAATATTAATTTCCTTCAAAACATTGAGTTGAATAAAAATAGCACCTTAAACTTTTATTTATAAAATTTATTAATTATAATGGAGAGTATTTTGTGAAATTCATCCATTTCTACCATCAAAGTTATTTATATCAATGTCCTTCACATGAAAAACTGAAAGTAAACAAATAATCTCTTCTAAATAAAAGTCAAACTATTTTTTAAGAAAAGGACCGAAGTCACCCGGTGGTCGGAGATATCTCATTGATACATGGTGTTTATCATTGTAATCTATGTCCATATAGTACTAATCTGAAAGCAAACTTCCAATTGCATACAAGGACTGACAAACATGTGCAGCGGACACAAACGGTAAGTGAATTACAATTCTAAATTAGTTCCATAAAACAGTTAATACATAATCAACAATCGGTAACCGGAAAACGTACAATTACAAAGTTATAAAGCAATCAACTGCTTAAAACAGCAGGAATGAAATATTGCGTTTTCATTCATTAAATAAATTGAAGTATTACCGGAACCAGTAACATTACTTTTTGCTACACTGAGCCAGACTGATATTATCTGATTTCCTATTATCGGATTAGATTCCATTTCATAACTGATTTCATTTAATCATTTCGTTGATTTGATCACCAGTGATTCTTAATTTTGTAATTGCCTGATTTTATCTTTTTGTTCAGTGAAAAACGTCTGCACATCTGTTCTATCCTATTTAACTTCGTCTTACTATTGCTAAATTGTAACTATCACGTGCGATTATAATCGAAGATATTTACTTATGACATGGAATAGGCATACTTCCAAATTAAGTTAACTCAAGAAATGAACTAAAAGTAATGGGACAAGTAAATAAGAAATAAAATAAACGAATAAGAGAGTTGAGAGCAAATGTTGTATTAAATATTCAGTCATCTAGAGTGAAAAAAGAGAAAAGGGTCTTTTTTTAATTTCATATAAAAAAAATATATTTGTAAAAAAAGGCATTTAAGGAAGGACTATCAAAATTTACTCAGATTTATATTTATGTCAAACAAAATTCCTCCTTGTGTAGGAAGACGAAAAAATGGGATTAATTATTTGCACGGTAATTTTTGAATAAATTTAATTTATATCAAAAATTGCGGTTTTAGTCTGCACATAGTTTTTGTCTTCTTTGCATCCCTTTGTTTTTAAATCAAAATTTTTGAATATTCTGAAAAACTTCGTTATTAAGCTATTCCCAAATTGTCAGTAAATTTTGAAGCAGGCATATAGCAGGCTATCGTATTTCTTAGAGATTCATTTTTGTTAAAATGAAAATTAATTTCTTTGCAGATTTGAGTAGCAGTGATTGCTACACGATTTTTTTCTTTAGAAAAGATAATTTAGAAAAAGTTAATAAGTAATTAAATTTGTCGATAATTTGTAAAAAAAAATGCTATTATGGTTACAATTTCAAAAAAGTCTAAAATGGTGCAAATTGAAACAACTAAAATGTTTGTATTCCAAACTTGTAACTTCAAGTTAATTGAAATAAAGCATTTCAAACAAAACAAGGAAGTTTTTTGATCCGTCAGTACAGAAACTTCTTGACGAGTGGTGAATATATTGCCTGTAATCAAGTGACTGTTCTCCAAGGAAGTTCTACGGTGACAGTCGATAAACTGTTTTGCTGAATCCATTTGATTAATCTATCATTGGCTGGTTTTTTATATCATCAAATTCACTGCAATCGAAAAATTTGAATTCGACTAGCTTACCTTTCACGAATCAAATTGAAAAAGATGTGCGATCGATACCTCCCTTACAATTACAAGATATCAAATATATCTTTGTTTTATGAGAGCTTTCAAGAACTTCCAAGATTTTACACTCCGATCAATGGAAGGAATAATATGCCTTCATGTGCACATTTCGTCTAACTAACATTAAAATATCTCTTCAAAATATTGACATAACAAATTGTCATTATTGCCATTGCCATTACCATTACCATTACCATTACTATTACTATTGTTATTGTTATTGTTATTGTTATTGTAGCAATCAATCATTGTTATATTTCCTGGTGCTATACAGTCAGTCATAAGCACACAATCTCTGTTTACATAGGAATTAAAATTTGAGAAATTTCTTGACTTTATTAATTTTAGTTGAACTAATCGAATACCAATTGGTTGTGAATCAAAAAGGTGAACAAAAATCAAGTAATTAATCTCTTCAATATAGAAGAATATCAAGTTTCATATCATATACAGTAGCTCATCTTTCGTTTATTTTCTAATCCTATCGTCCTCCTTTTTTTATTTCATATCATTCATGAAATAAGTTTACAATAATTACCATACATTTGTTCATTTCAATTAATATTTAAATTTAGCTAAGTTAGTGAATTATTAGGACATCTCTATTTAATTTACATTTCATTATGCTTCATTAAAGTCCACAAGTATTGCTATCCGATTTATTCTAGCCAGATTATTCATAAGTTAATGTTAACTTATCAAAATTTGTCAACGAAAGTTAACCTCTTCTCAATTATTCATCTCTCTTCGATCATTCATCTCATCATTGCAATTCATTACAGCCATCTTTTTCCTTCTTTCCATAATGCCAATCGCCATCATTGTTTACCATTGTTTTCAGCCGCAAACATGTTTCGAGAATCGAACACTGCACGCACTAAGAAACGGACAAACAGACAGACACATACACACACACACATACATATATACATACATATACAATATATTCATCATATATTTACATATATATATATATATACAAGAGGACCGGGAAACGTACACAAACATTCATTTTCACACCTTTTTCAGAGAGATGGAGAGAGAGAGAGAGAGAGAGGGAGAGAGATATGGTTAGATAGACAGATAATACATACCTGTACACAATATACCTCAAATTTTACTTCAATCGACAGGAGCACGTCTTGACATCTTGAAATGTACCAGCAAGCATTCTCACTCATCAGCTGTCATCAGTGTCTACAAGATCATACTTTTTTGAGGGGTACTTATCGAATAGTTGATGAATAGGAAGTACTTCTTAGATAGACTGGTGTTTGAGAAACTAAATGAATATGATTATGATTGTGATACTAATATATATATATACCATTATTATATTCAACAAATATATCGTATAACAATTAATCGATTCCAATGAATCTTTCATCTTTATTCATTACCTTCTTTATATTTGAATCCTATGACAATTGAGTATTTTGCGGGAAAAAGTTGCCAACTATTATCACTTTTAAAATCATCCTCCTATGATAGCATCCTTTTATTCGTTATTCAATTTTATATTATAATTTCACGGATTAATGTTAAATTTTTTTAGCACTTTGTTAAAATTATGATGTCCTTGAAAGTTTCCACCACCCTTATGGCTTCCGTAATTTCTTCCTCGCAATCGAACAATGTCATTTCTTTCGATGATGGTATTTTCTTGAGTTAAAATGATAGCGGCAATATCTATCTATTTGCTGTTGTCATTTGGTTTTAGATATGGATACCATATAAAAGAATTTACATTCCCATAAGCAAAATAACTGTATGCTTTTTTTAAATATATCTCCTTTACCTCAAGAACTTTTTCTTGGAAGGAAAGAAACCTTTCTTGAAATTTCTCCCTTTTTTTCTGAAACTGAAAAATAGTTAATGTTATTACCAATTTTTGCATAATTAATGTTATCACCTTTCTTCAATCTAATATTTCAGCTATGAACTCAAATCTCATTTTACTTCTGAAGCCTAGAACGTCATATTCCAATTTTAAATGAACATACTTTATGTATTTTTTTTGAATGTATTATATATGACAGAAGCTATGATATCTTTACTTAGTAATTCGAGTTTTTCAGTGCTTAGGCTATTTAACAAATGAAAATTTCTGTTTATTTCTTTAATTTAATTTAAAACTCGATCTCCTAACTTTTCACAACGACCTGATTTTGGGATTGAAGAAAGTCCGAGATAAAAACCTGAATATTCATTCTTTCGTGCGGAAAGTTGAATAACAACTGATCACGACATCCAAATGAGTTCAGGATTAAATAACCGTAAATATTAAATTGGCATGAGTTATTTAAGAAACATTTCTTAATACATAATTTTAAAATGTTAAGAAAGAAATATAATCAGAATACTTTAGAAAACTTCTAGATTCTAAAGCCGCCTTCGAATTTTGTTTGACATATCTTAGATGCATTGCAAGTCCTACCGTATGTTTTTTTCTTAGAATGAATAAGCAAATGTTAGTATTTTAAATATTCTGAAATCTTTCTCACTGTTTAGATATGTGTGTTTCCAGCTCATATTCATGCTCCAAGGAAATTTAATCAATTTTTTCCAATATTAAAAAAATTGCTTTTTTAAATCTTTCAGATAAAAAGAATAAAAACGAAAGAGAGATAATATCTATAACTAGTCTGCCGGTCCATTTAACTGATTGGATTGTACATTTGATGCAATATTTGCTTTTGTAGCACTCAGTTTTTCCTAACGGATTGCTTCGGATGCGCTTGAATACTTACTTCTTCATTTATGAAAACATATTATGTATACCTAATCTTCCTGCACTTTTAATTTATACATGCTATGAAGATTTGCATAATTTCGTGAAGTGGAAATACATCGACTTTTTTCTCAGATCGATCATATTGAAATCAAAAGCAAATGTTTGATTTCCAAATCTTTTTTAAATGTGACTTTAAAATTTGGAGAGAGTTTATAGCAGCAAGAAGAAAAGTGCGTATAAATTCGCTCATTGAATTTTTGAAATCGGAACGGTAAAAATGCATTTGCGGCAAGCCTTAGCGTGACCTTTCGAACCGTTATCATGAACCTGAATTATAGGATCAGATAACAGAAAGTCAGAGACATGTAATCCTGATCTCCTCATAGATTTTTTTATGCCTTTCGAATTAAAATTGGTAGCAATTGCAATGGTAGCAAATGAGTGACCTCGATAGGTTGCGTTCCTATAATTATGCCCGCATTGTGTTTGAGAATCATTTTCCCATCATTCCATATCTCCCCAATTGTTACGCATTATCCGACCCTTTTCTCTTCCTCCTTTCCTCAAAATATCACAAACGATAGGTGACGGAAAGGAGGTAAAGGAAACGAAAAGAGGATGGAAGAATAATTTTAGAGGAAAACAGGTGCAGAAAGGATATGCGATGCTACTTTGCCATCGTTTCTTCGTGCGCAAAATTTTCACAGACCGCTTACGGCCATGATGCGGTGATGGCAGGCAGCTCGTAAGGCCATTGACCTATTCGCCTCATCCCTAATTACAACTCTTTACAGGACACACGAGCAATGACGGTACAGAGATTGAACAATATACGTCCCGAAGACCTTCAAATTATTCATTCGTCAACAAAATTCGTTCCTCATTATGATTTGACGTTGAGACGGAAGTCTTCATAATTTCGAATTACTAAACTGATTATCCCTGTAGTTAAGCAAACTAAGAAGTTAAGTGATAGTATCTATTGATGAAATCTGTAGATTTCATATAATTAGTGAGCACACTGGCAAAGATAGAAAAATGTAAAATAAAGCTGTAATCATTTTCAGAAAAAGCATTTTTCGAAAAGATACCTTCAATATTAGACGATCAAATCACCAATAATTTTATCGGTTGGAATTGATAGGAGAAAATATACTATCAGTTCTAATTTTTCTTTACAGATACTGTACATTTCAATAAAACATGTATCTGTCATTACTGACAGACATAACATACTAAATGATAGGGTAATTATAGGATCTTATCTTATTATGTACATTGGCGCATGAATTGTGGTGCTCCACATGGCTCATTACATCCCCAAATTTCAGTACAGCGAAATTTCGATATGATCATTGCTTAGGTTGAACTTGCAGAATGGTATACATTGCTTCTATTGATTAGGCTGCTGGCAATATCGGCTAATAAAAGAATGGAAAATACATATTTTACTACCATCTGGATGATTTTTACACATCAAAAGATGCGAAATATTTGTAGTGTCAGTGAAAAGATTCATTAGAGGTATTGAAATGTACCTGTGATAGTACTGTTGATAAATATGCCTATTATTGAATCGAAAATTTTTTCCTCTCGATTGCTCATCTCTAAGTGTAGCGATATTGTAACTTTTGATTTGTGATAACAAAAAGGATGTTGAAAGGGGGAGAGAAAGAGAGAGGGGCGAAGATGCTTTTCGTCTGTTAGCTAACTTCATCATAGCATCCTGTTCTTTTACCATCATTTAGACACACCTTACTGAGATGAATGTACTTTTAGAAATTCTGCCCCGCCCCATCCCGAATGACACTTAACTTCATCCTGACAATTACAGATTATCAGTGCGAAGTTGTTGAACAAAGATAATTACAATAACTATTGTTATTGTTGTAGCAATGCGAATATAAGAATCATAAAGTAAACTAATCTCTAATCAGTAATTGACCTAGTAATGAAAAGGACAATTGTGTTTTTAGTAATCTTTAGCTAGAATTTGGAAGATGAGGAAAGAAGTTTGATTGCTTCGCTTCTTTTAAAATTCTCTCTTCATAACTTTCCCTCAACAACAAAAATAATTTCCCTTTAATGATTCCCTATTCTCTGCTTACTTCCTCCTTCTGCTAATGCTATAATTAATTATTACAATACTATTTCATTGCTTTGTTTCACTTCTCTTCTACCTTCTAATCGTTGTATTATTTAGTATTGATAGGCGTATTATTTTTTTCATTCTCTGATCAATTGAGGATTGTTTCTTATGATATGGATTGAATGGTAAGTGGTAAGAGAGATACTGTAACGGTGAACTCTTTGTGAACTTTTTACAAAAGATATGCATACTGTTGGACTGATGAGGAGAGGTAACGGATAAAGTAACTTCAAGAGGGACAGTTGGCTCATGTGTTAACTCGTTACAGTGATGGCACTGTCCTGGTTTGGTGACTTGAAATGATGTGCAAAACATTTTTGAAGTAACAATTCGTTTCATTTTCATTTCGATCATGATATATCTTAATTTGATGAGAAAAAAGTTCGAAGAAAGGACCGGACTAAAAAGGAAGGGGAAAAGGGTGATTGGTGGCACGAAAACATTGGTTGGCATTATCTTCAGTTACACAATATCCTGCTACTCCACTAACAGAGGCGCACCATATTGAGGCCGATGAATAAATATTTCGCAACAACAATACCTACCAATTGGCCCTTGACGTGCCGATATTGGCGCAATAATCGTTCACTTATTTTCCCATCTCTTCTTTATATTGTTTGTAAATTTCTAATAAATTATTAACAGCAGTCATAGTTCAACAATTATAAACAGTCACACAGATTTTGTTTTAGTATAATTGTCGTTATAACTGTTATTGTTGATAATACTGAGATAATTATTGCGGCCAATTACGGTAAAATGTATCCTTTCGATCGAGAACGGGTTATTTCGAATAGAATAAGAGTAATCGTACAACTTGGTTTCTTACTTTTGGTTTCTTACTTGGTTTCTTGGTTTCTTACTTGGTTTCTTACTTTTTGTAGGCTAGTAACACATATTAGTGATATAATCAATCGTGATTGTCTACATTATCAATCAGATCGGATTTTATGGGAGATTAATGGAGATTAATATTTATATTTTCATTGCTGTATCATTATTTAAATTATTAGCTTGAAATCATCTTTGCTTTTTATTCCATATTCCCGCATTAATCCTGAATGCTTCATTTTAATCACATCATCTTTCCACTTTGTTAATTTCTGTTCATCTGTAATTCTTACATACTTGACTGCATTACTTAATCACTTTTCAATCTTTATGATTTGCATCAATTATTAGTTTGCTTCCAAATATTACTCGAATGATTTTTGTCCTTAGGCCTCTTTTCAACAACAACTACCGCCATCATCACTTCTATTACTCATCATCAAATTGCAATTAAGTGGTAGTAAAGTGGTCCACTTAAGCGTATCTATAAATAATAGCTCGCTGCCACCAGCACATCAATAATGCGAAGAAGTGGAGGAGAAAGAAATAGTTAGTAATTACCGAATAGAAATGACCCACCAGCGAAGTACCTTAACTAGAAAATATTCCTATTGTCCTCCCATTGGGTTAATGCTTCCGCATTAATTGCAGCTCTCCATCTTCCTGAGCACATCTATCTTTCCTAATGAGCTTTTTGAAGAAGTTTATTCGAGAAAGGTGAAGATTATCCTATTTCATATGCACTCTCTTTTTCAGTTTAGCGTCCTACTTCTTCTTTCTTTCTCTCTTTCTGTCAAGGTGATGACCAAATGTGACCTTTAATGCTTCAAAAAATGTATTGTCCGCCGGTCTTTGTTTTCATTATTTTATAGAACACTATGATTTTTGGTTGTGTGAGTGATATAAATGACTATGAGATATCGAAAAAATATGATGAATACTTAAGGCATACAGTTTTTTTGCTTTTATTTATTTCGTCATATTATGGTATTCGATCAATGAAAACTTTAGAGCGATGCAACATAGAATAAAGTGTCGTAAACACTAATAACTCCAATCTAACAAGTATCGCTTCGTTCCTCGATGTTGTAAAAAGATAGCCTTGGCGAATGAAGATGTGCAGGAGCACAGCGAAAAATTACACTTCTCAATAAATCTAACAAATCGAGCAATAACAATAATCTAGACGCCTTGATTTTGTTTCATACAAATTTTAATGGTTGGATAATATTTTTTGTTGCTTGAAATTGTCTTGCGTTGTTGTAACAGAAGTTGTCATCAAAGAGAGACAGATCTACATGGAAAAAAGAAGAAGGATTGATTCAAATATCACGTAGTAGTATCGCAAAAAATTTAAGATATCTTTATTGCGACATCATAATGCATGTTGATAAGAACATTCAATTATTTAGCATCTTTCTGATCAATTTTTTGATATTTCGTAATCCCAATTTTAAAATAACATTTCTGTAAAGATTTGGATTGTAATCTCCCTTGCTCACTGTATCATAGCTTTTCGGTTAGCTTAATTTGTGGCTTCTCATTTCTTTTCCATGTGTTCTTCACCATTTATCGAATGCTATGTTCACATAAAAATTGTCACGGAAAATTTCCAATTGATCTATTACTAAATTATACTTAATGTTACTCTATACAATATCATTTCATACGTAACAAAATCTTTTTGTCGTATACATACGTCCGTGGTATCATGCATATATCACTGACAAGGCATAGTACTATTAATTGTTGCGTAAAGTCGTAGTAATTACTGTGGCAAGTATGGGCGGTGCTAACATCCTCATCGGCTAATTCATTTGCCATTGGAAAGGCGTGGCTCTTCGCCAGCGCTGATTGGCCAATTTTGGTTACAAATGAGCGAATTGTCTTCAAATCTTCATTACCATCACCTGCACCTTATCATCAGGAATCTTTACAGATACGCATGCATGCATGCAATTCATGCGTGTATGCATGCCTATCATCGTTGTTATCATTATTTACTACTCCAATCAACGGTATTTTCTATCTCGTTGCATAAAATATCATCTCATTGAATGTTCTTTTTTTCAACATTTCCTTCTTTTCGACTGATAAAGAAAAAAATGCTTCTGAAGTTGTCATATTTTAATGGTTTTAAAAGAGGAGCATTTAAATGAATGCTGAAAGTAATTGCTGATATTCTAAGGAAAGAGGCCTACGATGGAGGAACAGAAGTGCTGAAGATTGATTCCTTTCTCATCATTGCTCTTTTAATGATTTATTGGTCCATAGAATTCTTAGTTCAGAAATTATAATGTTACTTATTTTTGAAAACATCCTTATAAGATGTGTGTAATTTTGATGAGATAGAAGCTAATTATGGATAGATCATGAATTTCTCTTCTGTTTATTGTCGATAATAAATTTTGTTTGGTTATAGCAGTTTGTATGATTTGAAATAATATTAACTTCTCTTATAGCCGCTTTCACATATCATGTGATCTTAATTTCTCACAAAACGCAAATTACAACTTCGGCAAATTACGTATTTACTTCTCATCCTTTGAAAACGAGTTCAAGTATGGAAAATTCATTATTTTTATTTATTCCAGATGAATCATATGCGTGAGGGTGGCGCTGGTGGAATATCATTATCAGCGTCGGCAGCACTCTGTCGGATTAGTTCCGCCAAAAGTGCTGTACAGGTTCGTTGTCGCGCATGTCAAGAAATCTTGTCATGGTAAATTTTTCCTATATTTCTTAGTTTCTTATAATATTTTATTGATCTTTGTTTTATATCTGAAAATCCTTCGTCGATTTCCCACTAATTGTTATGTTACGCATATCAGAATTCAATACCGATATACATGATCTTCCATCATGTTGAGGTAGTTTTCTTAGAAAACTATTTTAAAATGATGAAGGATCATGTGGTTTCTCTGAATTCGATACGATAGCAGGATTTCTTCTCATTGTTAAAATAAACGAATTTTACTCCACACTTTTTACGATTTTATAATATTTTACGAATTTTTAAATTTTTGCATTCTTTCTTTACTTTTCGCACATAATGTTGCATAAATTATTTTTTCGATAATAAAAAGCTAAAAATGATTTGAGATCCATTTTCATGTTTTGATAATGAATCATTCTGTAGAAAAGCTGATAAAGAGCGCAAAGACAGGAGAAAACGAAGACTTATAAAAATGTAATAATAGATTTTTTTTGCATGTGCAACAAAGAAAGCAAATGTTTATGTCGATCCGTTCATATTCCGTTTTTCCACCGCACATTTTTATAGTCATTTAAATATCGATAACTTGCACATCCCAATATTTTCACTGTAATGAGAAGGCTTAAAATCATTGATTGAAGAGTTGGAAATTTGATTTCCCTAAATTCAACTCTTCAATCATTGATAAACAGCCAAGAGATCAATTTTGAAGTCAGTAAATTAAGATTTTTCCGGTATTTATTTCGATTGCATAATATGGTTTCCTTCAGGGAAATCGTTTCCAGAAAAAAATTCAAAACGACTTTTTGCCAGTCGATTTAATTTGATAATTTTTAAATACTTTTTCAGCCCATTGGCATTACGTGAACATTGTGAGAGTCGTGCACACTCTGTCCGGATAGCGCAACTTACATCGATGTTTAATGAAACTGGGAACACTCCGGGTGGTAGCTCCGCACCAACGACAGCGATATCAGTGTCACCGAGTCCTGAAACTGTTCTCGAATGTCGGCACTGTTCTTTTGAGACAACTGATACTGCGGGCGCTATCGGTGAACATTGAATATAAAATATAGGTCGATTTTAAACTGGATGATATCCTTCTTGATATCATCCTCGCTGCACATGATTTTTGCTAATTAGAAAAGCTTCACTGATTAAATTTTGCAGCCAAATTTTGAAACAGTTTTATTCTTATTTGGTGTAAGTTACAGAACACATGCAGCAACATCCACCAAATGTAGAAGGTAGTGGAACAGAACAGGAATGTTTGAATCTGGATGCTGGTTGCGGTAAGTGTATTTTGCATTACAGTAATATTAGAGATAAAGAAATACAATTGGTCCAAAAGTGCATACAATCTTATTCTGCTTCTGATAATTTTTTAAAAAATTTTGCTACATAGGAAGGTTTTGTTTGTCTTGCAGTAATCGTTATTTCAGCCTTGTCATTGTGCTAATCCGGATCCTTGTTTTTAATATTTTGCATAGGTTTATTACATTTAATGAGTGGTAGTCCATAACAAGGCTGAAATAGCGATTACTGCAAGACAAACAAAACTAGGACTTGCAATTTTGTAAGGCTTTATTGGCTGCTTATTTCATACTTGTACTTATCAATTTTCACTCTTTGAACTTGGACAGCATTTATTTCTGAAAATCTTCAGGCCACAAATTAGACTCTCAGGCTGTTTCAAAAATCGTTTTCAGATTTACTTTTCCTAAAATTCGCTCCGAAAATAAATGGTTTTATTATGATAACTGTGGGAAAAAAGTGTGAAGGGTGCCCCAAAATCAAGTGTAGTCTGTGATCACGTGCAGTTAAAAGGCAGTACGATTGCAGTTGATGCTTTGGAATTTTTAAAAACTAGTTTTCGATTTGCTTCTGCGATTAGTTAGTAGTTAATTGTGGATTGAGGTCTGAGAGGTAGTGGAACCTGTGTGAATCAAAGAGGTGATTGGAAACAGAAAAGAGGAAAAAGAATAATCCCTAATCTTTAAATTTTAAAATTATCTTGATTGGAAGCAACGATCTGTCTACTATTTCTGACTCCCCTCATTTCACAAAATCACTTGTTGAAAATGTACATAAACGATAATTGGTTTGATGAATAGCAAAGAGATAGATGAGCCGAATTGGGGGGGAGAACTGAATAAAATAGTAGTTACGTACCTCCTACCGAGATTAAATTAATATAGCTATTAGCGATGCGAAACTAATGCAGGCTGTGACGACAAATCCTCAAAATCTAACAAACAGTAGATGATTGACTTCTCTTGCTCCACTCCCATCATTTTAATCATGATTCTGTATAATCCAATTTATCAAAATCGGAAAATTTGATTTTGCAAGTAATCATGATAGTGATAATCTGCTAAAGGAACAATGAATAATTCCTTTTGCATTGAAACCTTAAACCGACAATAAAATTATACCTAAAAATGTAAATTAGCATTCACTGATAAACATAACCGGTTTCTAATGAGTTAATAAATCAAATTATTATTAATTTTATCTTAGTATTTTATTTGTCATTGCTATTATTGGGTTATCTTCACCGTTAACAGTACCAAATTGTGGGAAATGAATAATTGAAAATGAATGCTAAGAGATCATACTATTAGTTGTTATTGAATTTTGTAATCAAGAAATCATGCTATCACATAACAAAAGCAATTATAAATATAATGTCATCGTTATATCGCTACTCATTCACTGCAATTTTCCATTTCATAAAAGAGGCAATGAATCACAAATCGTTAAATTGTATTTGGCAAAAATTAGCACTGCTTGTGCTCGTATTTACATTTTATGAAGAACTTTCTCTTTGCAAATGCTTTGAATTTTTGTTTGTTAAACATTAATATATTTTAAATTCTCAAGAAAACTGTGTCATAGTGAAATTCAATTGCTATGATTAGTAATTGTGTAACTTGTAGTGTTTACAAAACAACACATTGATCATGCTAGCATGCATACACATGCAGAAGGCAGCAAAATGATGATGAATAATTTATGTAAATTTGTTGTGCAAATTGTGTGATACTTCATGTTTGATCCTATAAATTAAAAGGAGAGTTAGATTCAATTTAGTATGAATATAATTGACGGAGATACATTGACCAATTATACATTATCGTAATATTAATATTTGTAATTAAAATTAATACGCAAATACTTGCTAGATTTTGCAACATTTTTATATGAAATTGTGAGAATTTTTGAAATTTAATAAGGAATGAAATTATTATTTCAAGTTTGGATGGATTTGTGTCCCAATGGAAAATTTTTATAATGAAAAGATGAATGAATGTTAGTGAATGGTTTTAGATAGATTGTTTTTTATAATGAATGAATTGTTGGGTTAGATTGTAGGATGGGAAGAGAAATTGTAAAAATATTATTGCTCAGGTGGACCATCATCGTTTCTCGAGCCGTATCACTGCATCAATTTTTCAAATCAAACATTTAACCCATCCGTAGATTAATTTTTCCTTTTTTTTTATAAGAAAATTTCGTAGAAACTTTGCCTTTTCAGTGTTTTTTTCATTTACAACTATCAGAAGTTTAAATAAAATTATTGATTGATCTTTAGAATATCAATTATTTCCATTGTTGGCATGTGATAGGATTCATTTTGCAGATGTATAAATTTATGGTTTTTCCAGATTCTTTTCAATACTGTCACGTCATATCCTAAAAGTTAAATTATTCTGACGGTATTGTCTGATAGCATTAATGAATTGTGAATTGCAGAATAATTTTTGTATAGTAGAAATAGTTGTTAATAATTATGAAATGGAAATCAAATGCATAATGTTTTGTTTCCCGAATATTCCTTATTTACAGAGCTAATTTCATAAATCACAAACTCTCATTGGACTATTTGATGCATCATTATCTTTAATGCCTTCTTCACGTGTGAGATATGTTTGTCCGGACACATAAATAACTGCTGCGCCCATTCAATAATGTTTTTAAATCTCTGCAATTGTTTAAAGGATTCACTTCGTTATTAGATTGTTCGCCGCAAGGCAGCAATGAACCAGGTAGTATACTCTTATCGTGTCTCAATTTTTTTTGGAAAAAGATTAACAATGGTTGTCAAATTATTGTATTTGATCCATCCACTGAAGAGACCTTATCTTAATGGTTTACCTTTGTCCTCTCTTCACTGTGTGCTATGTCAGTTTTAATTATAATAAATTCCAAAGAAATACTTTCGTGTATCTTTTTATTTGCTTATTAAGTATTGCAAATACTATAATTATTAAGATGTGACGAAAGAGGTGATAATGTGAAAGAAAAAATTGAGAAGTGATACCTTTGTAATATTCAAATTGCTTTGCTATCAGCGCCTATTACATTTACCGTCTTTTCTTATTTGCGCTTCTCTTCAAATTGTCACATTTCTTCCTATCACTGTTAGATTTCTTAGTGTGTAATTAGAGGTTCAGTGAGGTAGAACGAGGTAGCTAAGGTGATGAATGAAGGGAAGAAACGAGACGATAATTGTCGGCAACATTAAGAAGGACTGGACCTGTGAGCTTCACATGAAAACAAACGATGGAAAGAGAGGCAAGAACTGGAAGTGAAGAGAAGAAAAGATTAAAATAAAATAAATGAAGGGAAAAATGAGATGATTAACGAAGGTCACATCATACAATTAATGTTGTGCTACACTAAATATATATATATTTGAAGTGAAATATTCAAACTGCGGGGAACATGGTCCGCTTGATTGAGAGGACGCTAAGAGGTACGCAGGGGCGGGGAATGCCAGGAAAGCAGGAAATGCTAATGGTAATGATGGGCGGTAATGATGTTGTTCGCGATATTGGTAAAATCACAATAGCAATTACAATCAAACGAGCAGATTTTGCAGGGGTATTACCAAATCAGGAGAGAAGAAGACATTCGTATAAATTTGCTAATGCTGAAAGAAGAATTCAATTCTTGAAATTGTCTACTTGTTGAAAATAAATTAGTTCAGCTGTATTTCAAAAATGACCATTCAAATGTCTGAAGTTCTAATGCTTATAGTTTAATTATCCTTAAGCATAGAGCACATTAATATCGGGGGAGTTGAAACTGATGTATAAGTAAAAAATATACAGGTGATAAATTGCTCGAATTTATTCTGTTGTATAAATCATGGTAATAATGGTGTTATTTGTGTGTCGTGATTAATTAACAATAGCAAATGATTTGAGTTAATAAATTGAATTACTGGGCTTCGTAGAGATACTACGTTTAATTTAATCTCGAGAATGGTTAGTGTAGACTTTTCACAGTAACCAACTTATTTGCTGACTTATCTGCCGTATAAATCATGGTAATAATTTAAGACTTCCTTTTTATTAATTCTAAATTTTAAATTCACGAAATACTTTTTTTTGAGGAATATAATTTTATTTTAGATTAGCTTGATAGTGCTGAATTCAGTAGAGGACATTTGTTTATGATATATGACTAATGATGCATACTTGTTTCCTTCCTGCAGTAGTACTTAGAATATAGCTTTACAATTTTGGTGTGATTGGTCTCCACGACTAATTCGCTTATCTTGCCATACTATTTGTTCCATACACGTTTCAACAAGATGATAATTATAATAATTTGCTGTATTAGATGTGTAGGATAAAAGAAGAGAGGAAAAGCTTTAGGAGAAGTAAAGGTATTCCTTTCAATTATGCAACAACATTGAAATGGACAAAAATTTATTTACCATGAACCAAATGGATATTTTTATATTGCATAAATCGCTCTATTGATTGTTGCTTGAGATTTAAATTCTTCCTTATTGATCATAATATTTTGATTATCTTGACTGCCATCATCTCAGTTCATGGCTACTTTTCGTACTTCTATTATCATTAAAAAAGCATGATTAAATTAACGTCACTCCATAAGATATGTCTTCTGAACTCTGACCTGCTTTTGGAGTGCCTCTTTTTCGTGCTGCTCAGCTTGGATAATGAATGGATACGTAAGTCTTTATGCGGAGATTTTGAATAATATCTGTTTTTAATGAGGACGTTTTTGTTGGTTATTAACAAAAATTACTGTTATCATTCATTTGATTATCTTTCGCTTGTGATTTGTTTGTTTTTTATTATCACAGTTGTTGCTAAATCATTCGAATTCAATGCAAATTTTACTGTAAATTTATTAAATTGTTATTGTTGCTACAGAAAGATTGGCGAAATGTCAATTGTGCTATCATTAAGGAGCTGATAATTGTTCAGCGTTATCACTATAGTTACTGTAATTAGCATTCATTTGATGACATTTTCATAGAAATTTTGTTTTTTAATTTCCACTTCGTTGAATTTCATTTGACTATATTCGGCGAGCGTCAGACAGTTTTCGAATTATTTCAACACTGAAATAATTATGATTAAAAGAGGTTTTCAAATGCATATGCGACACGATATTGTCGGTATTATCACTGTAAAATTTCCACTCAAAATTCCTCTTTTTTCAAATTAAAATTTTGGTTGATGTGTTCAATACTTGTAATTTATTCTACTGGGTGCACATTCTGTTCTTTTTGCTATCATTTAATTGATGTATTAAATTGAGACAAGTAGAAAGGCATAAGCATCGTTTGATATTTCAATTGAGATATGCAGAGGTATTCTTCCATAATGCTCTTTTGATGATTGTTTTAATCGAAACATTCCGCGCTGTGGTAGTTCCTGATACTATTATCGGATCAATGTTTGTTCGTATCATTGATTGACTAAATGGTGCTAGCAATTAAAAAATTTCTGTAAAATTCAAGAAGGATAGAATATACTAGATTTCGGTAAAATTGAAGAAGGATAGAATATACTAGATTTTCGAAAAATTGAAAGAAAGAAATTATTCGTTCCATCACATGGAAATAGAGATTGAAGGAGAAGATATGGAAGTTGAGATTTTTATGCTTTTCCATTTGCTAAATCTGATGAAGAAGAGGCTCGATTTGTTTGTTTAGTAACAATCCTAATTTCAAATAGGCATCATTGGGTGTGTAAATTCAACAGTCACCAGCAGAATTATTGGTACTGATGCGATCATCATGACATACTAATAATGAGTTCAAATGGATTCGCGCATATGTCTCCCTCTCTCTCTCTCTCTTTCTCTCTCTCTCTCTCTGTTTGTTAATTTATTATTACTCTAAGGGGACATAAAATGGAATAAAAGTATGTAAGTTACTTTCAATGAATGAAATGTCTTCATGGACAGGTTGGGTTGTATGGGAATCGATCAAAAATACACTAAAAATTATTTTTGAATAATTTTTATTTGAAAAAAGGTAAATGATAGAGGAAGAGAAATGAAATGATTATATTAAATTAAAGGGAATGAATGTTAGTGTGATTCCTGCTTGCTTGTAATAAGTTTTTTCTTCTTTTTTCTTCATCTCTTCCAACCAACCTTACTTCCATTCCACACTAATGTTTCTCTGATCTCATCGAGGATTTTCTTTCTTCTCAAAATGATTTCATTTTTACGGTTACTTACTGAATTTGAAAACGTCTCTGTTGATTAATGATAATGATAATGACAATGATAATAATAATAATATCATTATGGGTGCATTTGTCTGATTTCTAACTGCAATTATTGCAAAAATTTAGGGAGAAAAAAAACCTCTTCTTATCTGATAATAACAGAAGTGATGAAAACACCTTATCTTTCTCTTCATTTCTAAATATTTTTAGCTGGGTTTATTTTGATAATGCCCATATTCTCAAAATTTCTTCAATTACTTAATCTTTCTTTTTTTAATTAGATTCTTTGGCTATTTATATGTTAGTTAGTAAGTACCTAAAGCTTATACACTTAATGATAGCAATAGCAATAGTAGCTAATAGCACTAGCAAACATCGATATACTTGTCCTCTCTTTTTTTTCCTTTTTTCCTTTCCTAAATTGTTCAATCGTTTGGTATGGATGAAAAATAGGCCTGAGGCCCAAAAGTTACACCAAAGTCATCAGGTCTTAAAGGAATCGATGATTGATGTAGGCAATAAATATTAAACAAAATTTTAGATATGATGACAAAAGCTAATTTAGGTTTAGCAAGCAAATGAATCTTAAATCTTCTTTTTCTAATATTTTACTTTTTTCAATGGCGTCAGCCTAGGAAATCTGATACTGGGTTAGTTGTCCAAAAAAAGTCTTGAATTCTCCTTCCTTGTGTTAGTTTAGCTTTACTTAACCATTACATGTTTCAGAGTTCAAGGCTCATTTTCGAAGTGCGATTATTTATATTTATCCCAAGTCATTCTAAGGGCTATAATGCGTCTTCTTCCTCCTCTTCGTAACAGCTTTCTCTCCTCCCTTTCTCTCTCTCCTTCTCTTCATTTAACTAAACTCACCAATCTTATGCCTTTTTTTAATTTCTAAATTTTCTTCAAGGACTTTTCTCTCACTGTTCAATTTTTCCTTTTCATTCCTCTCTCTCTCTCATCATTCTTTTCATCTTTTATTCCCTTCCCTTTCTTTTTTTGGTATGTTATGGGTAACGGATGTGCGCAGAAAATTTACATTTTGCCAATTAGTTGAGAGACATGAAGCTGCCAGAAATCTTCCCTTTTGACTTTTCCCAAATGACACGAAATGAAGCACAGTGAAAAAAAGGAAGGAATTTCCCTCGAAAGGAATGGAAAGCATTCCCTGCCCTCCTCATTTTTAGCACTTCAATTGATGAGAACGACCCTCCACATACACACACACACACACACACACACACACATACATACATACATATTCATCTCATTCATTCATTCATATAGAAATGTTTGAAATTTCCGATTTGCAGTACCTTTTTTTTTCTGGGATTTCCCTTCACTTTAAAGAGCCAAAGCAATCGTATGAGTTTTTTGTCCAAGTATTGCAACACTTTGCTATCACCTCTATTTACCCTAAAAATACGAAGTTGTTCAAAGATAGCACGATACTTTACTAATCTTACTCTTTATTTTTGGTTTCATTCACTCAGTACTTCTTCCTCTCTCTCCCTCTCTCCCATTCTTTATTTCATGTATCACAGAATATTTCATTAATATTATTACTACCTCACTATTTTTTTTCAAAACATTTTATCAAACATTTGACAAACTTAAGCATAAGTGCGCCACATGAAGTGCTAAATAAAATGTGATGATCAGTTGATCTTTCTTGTAATATAAACCGTTTGGACATCTTTGGTATCTTTTACTACTCCATGTGCAACCTTAGATATCATATGCGATGCGCGCAGTATTGCATTCCTGCAATGACAAATATTGTAGATTGCAACGATATACTGATAAGTGGCAGATGATCCATGTTTCTGATGCAATTATCATGCAAATCACACAACAAGTCTTTCACAATATGCAAAAATTATATCAAACAATTCTTTCGCAATCTGCAAACTTTACTACACGCACTTGCAATTTTCTACACAATCATGCATCAAGTTTGCATGACAGTGCATCGATCGCTTGAAATTCTTATTTCTATTAGCTTAAAATCATTCATTCTGTTTTGGATCCACATGCTATCTTTCCGTATCAGGCGTGATAATAACTAAGGCTTGTAAAAACTTGAAACGATGGATACCGATGAAGTCACGGTTGTGAATAGTTAATTGACAATCTAAGAATTAATTTCGTAAAATAATTGACATTATCAGAGATGCTAAAAATGCTTTTGCCTTTATTGATGTGTGCAAATTAGCATGCCACTTTTTTCACGGACTGATATACCAAATTGAGATAGGAAGAAGATAATAATATTCAGTTGCAAAAATTTGCATATGTAAATTTGTTATGCAGAACATTACTGCACAAAAATAATGTGTTTTATTTATGAAAGTTCAGATTGCAAAAGCAATGGCTACAATTGCACGCTTATTATATTATGAAATCAGTTTACTACATCTTTCAAACTTCAATTTTTTTAATTTTCCATAATGTGTCATATAAGTACCGTTATGATGGAAAAGTTGACGGAATTATCTTTGCAATGAAAGCAAATGCCTCAAGTTTAGAAAATTTTTGGTACCACTTGCTTGTGTTGATATTATTATGCTAGAAAGGAGCAAAGCAGAAGATTAAAAAATGAGATGAAAATATAAATAATAAACTACAAGAGAACAATAAGAGAGAAGATTGTCAATATTAGTAACTATCACCTACGTACTGTACCAATTTCAAGTTTGATGTCTTCATTCAAATCCCTAAATCATCAGTAAAATTTTTGAACCTAGTAAGTTAATTTCTCTACCTCTTCTTTTGAATTGTTGTTAATATCATTCCTATCATTGTGATTGCCTTTATCACTATATCCCGATAATAATATTAACCATAAATAATAATTATTTTCCATTCCCATTATCATCCTACAAAAATAATTCATCCTTTTGAGCATTATCGGTGCATATCAACAAAAGTTTTTTTATTGTTATTCGTTAGCTTTTCCCAGAACTACTCATTTCACCACATTTTCCTCTCTCCTCAATAGCCCTACTCTTTCATCGTTCGTTATCACGAAGCTTTCCATTTAACCTTTCATTCTTTTTGTCCCATTTTTTCTCCTTGTCTCTTTTTGTGAATTTTCTTGGGACTGACTTGATCGTCTCAACAGATGCTTCCCACATAAACTTACTTTATTAGTCAAAACATATTTTTTTCACCTGATGTCCCAAATTGGTTACCATCAAAAGAATTTAGGGAGAAAAGTATTTCGGAGACTGCTTTTATAATTGTAGCCTAAAATTTAAAGTAAAACATGTTAACATTAGCTTAGGTAAGCTAGTATGCTACTGATAATTTAATCAGCATCAGCACTAGCAAAATTATGCATACTTTTTTCAGGAACACTGGAGGAGGATGAAATTAAGGACTGCGCAGGAGAAAATTTTAATATGAATGAAGCGGCATATTGCTGCTCGCATTGCAACTTCATTACCAGTAAGTTTTCTTCTGTTTAAGGTGAACTTAATTATTAAATATTTACATAGGAAATTCGGAAGCTTTTGCTAACTTCGTAATTGTGTCTTTTTTATCTGTTTAGTTTATTTCAATTACGGACAGCAATCGTGGCAAGAGTTATTGTTTTTATTGAAATTTTTAATTTCTTTATCAATTATTAAAACGTATTCTAAATTATTACAAGCCGCAATTTAGAAATATATAACAGATATTGTCTAGCATCTTTTTTTTGCATTTTATTTTCCTTGGATAACTTTTCCATCAGTTAAAAGGAATAAATCTGTCCGATGGAATGGTCAAGAACGAAGTTTTGAATTTAATTCAATTCAATTAAAACCTTATTTAAATTTTATTCTTGAGCACCTATTAAAATATTCAAAATTTTCATAATATACAGGGGAATATTGCAAATATAGAAATGAAAAATCAATAAATAACGGTTAAGCTTTCTTTTCTATCATAATGAGTTATCGAAGGGACAAAGTACAGCTGATAAGAAAATGACTAATCACTCCTGTTATATAATAATAAAGTATTATTAGTTTCCTGTTTACTCATTTCCTTTTTGGTAGGATTTCGAAATTACATATTTTTACGTCCTTTGCTTAGTGATGTTTCCATTTCCGGTTATATTTTCTAAAATTTTATGAATGAAAAAAGATCTAACTGATCTTTTTCCATTCAAGATCTAACTGATTGGAATGCAAGTTACTGCAATCTTGCAATCTTATACCATTTTAATTTTTTTGCCGGAACAAGAGATTGATATACTTTGTTTTAAGTATGTTAAATTATAATACATTGAGTTTAAAGTATAATTTAATCGTAGCAAAAGTTAAGTGGAGATTTAACTTAAAATGCATAGTTTAGAAAGTTAAAATAATGCCTTAATGGTACATGGTTTAAACTATAAAAAAATTAAATTAATTTATGGAATATAATATTTCATGCAGTTAAAACAGAGAGAGATATAATTTCAGATAATGATATTGTGTAAATCGTTTTATAGAAGGAGTATTTGTCACATTACACTGAAAAGAGTGAAGAGAGAATTTCTCTTTTCCTATCTAAGCAATACCTTCACGTTCTCTTCAGTGATATTTCAGTGGAACTTTTGGGAAATTTCACTCAGACATTTTAAAATATTTAGTCCAGTTGAATCATTCAAAGATATTTTCTATACTGATAGAAGTTATATTAGATGTACTTATTATATATGACCTCATGAGAAACGGTTCTAGAGAAAACCATTGGTTTGCTTATATTTTTGTTTCGAGCAAAAGAATTACCAATATCGTTATCAGTAACGAATGAGAATGTAAACACACTTATTTGATCTTTTCAAACTATTTTGATTTCAAATTATGCATTACATCAAAATTTAATATAACTCCATTTTATTAAAAATTTCGCAAGAAGTTCGAGTTTAAATTTATTTTAAAAAATTAGGTAATTAAACTTTTTTACACATTTTCAGTAAATAATTATCACTGCGGTTAAAAATCAATGAAGGCTTTTCAAAAAAAAGAAGATTCTATTACAGGAAAGAATACAACATGTATTTCTTCTTTCTGTAATACAATCTTTCGAGTGATAAAAAATCAAAATATTGGTTTCATTGAATGCATTCATAAATCTATTAGAATATAGGATTTAGAAAGTAGCATTACAGTTATCTCGCTATTATCGTAATTGGTGAGGTGCTCATTCGAGATATAACTCTAAAGTTACTGTAATTTGATTCACTCAAATTGCATTATAATAGCAAAATTTTGATCATTTATTTCTATGTGTGTTTCAAATATAAATTATTGAGAAGAGATAAAATATTCATGTCATCTTTGATCTAAAGCTATCTTACTTTTTTTACTCAATGCTTTGAGATGGATCCGAATTCATTTCTTGCAGTAAAGCAGTGAAGCGTTTTAATTACATGTAGCTAATTATCGAGAGAGATTTTGCTTCCTTTCAAATTCAACTACTACTACTACTGCTGTTGTTGTTGTTGATAGAGATGATGATGGTTATGGTAATATCACCGATAAATTTAGATGAATGTAAGAGTTGGGATGAGAAATTTTTTAACTTATGCTTGTACAAAAATTTTTCAATTATGATTAAAGTTTTTATTTTTATTGCTTATACTAAACTTTTATTAACATTTATATTCTCATCATCATCAGGAACAGATTTCTCGATAAGTTTTTTTGTCTTCACCATTTTGTACAGTTATTAAAGTGTGGTAGAAGAATTACCGAACAGTTGTTTAGATTTAAATAAGAGTACGGTAGCCGTCATTAATTTAGTGATGATTTATTTGATCAGTATTTTACTCTTCCGGAAAAAGTATTATAACTGTTATTGGTTTTCATTCGAAATGAATGAGTGAGGAATTGAAAAATGGTATATTGGAAAGAGGAAAAGTATTTCGATTGTTTTGTCTAACAGAAGAAGTCTCTGATTTCATATCTATTTTTTCATTTCATTACAAAACGAATCCTTGCCTTCATCAGCATTTAATGTAGTATAATGTGGGAAAAGAATGTCTTCCAGGCCTTCATCATCCATCCATCCATCCATTCCTTCATGGAATGGATGATGAAAAGAAGCATCTTTTCTTAAAAAACGAATAAAAAGCTTGAGAACTATGATTTTGTTGCCTGTGTGTATATATTATTGTACCTACAATTATCCCTTTCTCGTCTTTTTCTTCCCATCCATTCCTCTTCGTATTATGTTAATAGTTGAAAAATAATAGATTACATACGGCGATTAAGTGTTTGGCCTGTGAAGTAGCATCAGCGCCATTCAACTCTATCTCCGATCGCATAATGTTAATGCCTTTTTTTTTGTTATGGTTTAAATATGAAACTTAACAGGAAATAATATTTCATAAGCATTTGGAAGAAGATAAAGATTTTCATTTTTCATTTATAAATATAATAAACAAAAATTGTGGTAAAGAAGAGAAAATAAAATGGTACAAAAAAAGGAATTTCAAGTTTGTGAAAAAGAAAAGTATGAGTAAAGTTTACTTGAAGTGATCATCACTTTCCAAATGACATCATTTCAAACATTATATTTTAAATATGAATTCGATTGATGTGATTTCGGAAGTGATATTCAAGATATTCCCCGTCACACTTATCTTTTTTTGTTTTGATTCAAAAGCTTAACTGAGGTCTTGAATGAAGATCAAGAAAACTTTGCATCACACATATTGCATATTATATTTTTTACTGCACTAAATGTTTTGGTCGTAGGAATATTCTATTTCATTCAGTTCATTTCACTAATTAAGCTGACGGCGCTTTTGACATATTTAGTAATCACTCGTCAATAGTTTTGTTCGTTTCTAGACTTACTTGAAGTTTTCTGGAATATATGTCCTGATGTATTTTAACTCTATGCCATGCTATTACAGATTTCCAGTTCACCTCGAAAACTTATTCATGTAATTATGCAGGAATTTTTACAATGCCATATTTAAGATAATGCCAGTTAGAAAACATAAGAAATCAGTAACATTAAATCTAATGATAGATCCCTCTAATTATCTTTCGGACGAATATAAACTTTTCTTTTTTTTCTATCACTAAATTCTTTCCTCCACTCTGTATGAAATTTCTAATACATTATTCGTCATATGAGGAGGAGAGGCGGGATAGAAGTGATAAAAAAGAATGGGAGCAGGTAATATCATTATAATTTTTCACCTCAAATAAAATGAACTTTGCCTTTTCAAATTTTCCTTTCCTTTCGTTTCCACTAAATTTCATGATCAAAATTTGCTAAGTTTTGATTTTCAAACAGTTGTTTTTTTGTTAAAGAAAAATACATAAGTTTTTATTTTAAGCTGGTTCATAGAAAACAGCATATCATTTCGATTCTCATTTATTTTCTATTGCTGCAATTGTGAGTGAATTTCATTCTCGAGAGAATACATGAAGTCATCATCCTTCCGGATAACTTGACTTCTCAACAACCAGCAATATTATTTTGCCATACCTGAAGCTTCCAAAAATGTCTTGCTGTATTGCTTTTCTCACAATGACATACTTATCTATGCTTATCTGACCAATTATTTCAATTAGATTTTGTTAATTCTTCCCAAGTAATAAAAGACATTATTTCCCTTTAGTACAAGTAGAAAAAAATTGTTGTGAAAATACCATTGAAATCTTTTATGAATACATATTGTTAAGGGATAGAACTGTCGTTTAGCTTTTAACTTTTCTAGCTTTCAAAGCTTCTTTACAACTTTCAATTATACTATCAAAAAAGGGATAATTTTTTGTCATAAAATAAATAAATAAAATAGTTGTGAGCAAATGGATAATTTAAGGTTTTATAAAATCTTGCGGCTATTTTAAAAGGAATGTTGTTTCTGTATTATCATTAACAAATAGTACAGGGCTGATATCAACATAACAAAAGCGAAAGAGACCGTGGTTTGCAGGGTTTTTTTTTTTTAAATTGAAAGATCTCCAAAAGCTGCTCCTTTACCCTCGTTATAGCGGCAACTTCTAGTGACTTTTTGATGTAGCCGATAAGCTAACTATTCTTTAGAAAAAGCCATCAAAAAAAGGAGCTGCTTCATTCTGCTCGATATATTAGACTGCGTGGAGACATCCAAAAGCACATCAGCGATTTCTCCCATCACCGATGTATTAAAAAGGTATTAGCTGTAGCTAACAGTGGTCGAGCGGTTGATAACATAAGAGTTTTATCTTTAGCAACAAATGTTTGTCTTATATAAAATAATTAGGATGATGGAAAATTATAAATTTAGGTGTTAATATTCGTGATACTGAAACTATTGTGATATTTTTAAGCATCGTAATTTCAAGCAATTAACAATCAATCGTTTACCTGTTGATGCACTGTAATCAGATAAAGGATAGCTACTAAATTTCTCTCGAGCAGGCATTAAAAGTTTTAGTCCGAAGATAGGTATATAAATTGATACTATTCGGTTCAATGGGCAAAACCACCAATCTGAACCATTCAATTTATTTATTTCGCTTTATATTGCCAAAACCACTTTGCATTGATTGAATAAATACATACAGAGAGGCGTAGCAGCAACTACTAACACCACATGGGGACCATATCATCTCCTTTATATAATATAAAATCATATTTTTCGATAAACTTCTTTACGATCTTATAGCATTCATCTTAATATGCGTTTGAGCTTTATGTTTCATTAATATTCTTTCAAATATTTCAGTGCAATCATACCAATCATTCTTACCAAAATCAATTAACGTTTAGTTTATTTTGTCTATCAGGTTTGAAAATCAAAATAGTTTTTCTTTTTTTTAAAAAAAGAAATGGAAATTACAGATTAAACATTTCATATGATATGAGGGTGTATTTAAAGCGATAGCTAAGATTATTTTTGTACTGAGAAGATTTTTATCATTTCCATCCATTTATCATTTAACAAAAAAGAAGTGAATTCTTTTTCAGAAATAAAAGATAGTGTGAATTGGTTACTTAATTTAATCTTCTGATTTACAACATTTGATTTTACAATAATTTTTTTAAGTTTCTATTTTTAAAGGAGTTGGTGCATTCTACCACAATGATCTTAAATAGCAAATACTTTTCTTTTCACATTTTTTTCAGAGAAAAAATAAAGTAATATAAACTATTGCTGAAATTAAGAAATATTCTTTCTTGATAGGTTCATTTCCTATCCATTCCTTCTCTCGTTCTTTTAGTTCATATCACAAAAATGAGAAAATGAAGCAAGAAAGAATTTATGTTCTTAAATAGCTGGTATTACTGTGGTCAGTTCTGGATCAGATATGCATGTTTCATTATCCCATATATAAGAGATGAGGTGATTAAAGGTAAGTATCAGGAAAAAATGTGTTATGCGCAATCAATACATTAAGTAATTTGTGGTTGGGTGTTTGAAATGTTAGTTGATTGTTTCGTTTGATTCAATTTAGAAAATGCTTCATTACTTGTCTCAGTCGACTTATACTCTGATTTTACTATTCTCATTCAATTTCTCATACTTCCTTGTCTATTTTCGAAATTCTCTCCTTTTATTCCCTTTCTTTAATTTCTTCCTCTTTCCTATATATTTCTTTCTCTTTTTTTGACAGCTGTTTTTTTCATTCAAAAAAACCTTCCTAAGTATATCAGCAATTATTCTTTGTCTACCTTTTTTATTCAATTCAAAATGCACTGAAATTTCGTGACTAATGGAATGATCGGAAGATACGATGGAATCGATACTTTCCGGCGATATAAAATCACTTGAGTAGCAGCAGTATGAAATATTTTATTTCTTTATATTTGATATTTGGTTGGTAGAAATGATAATGTATTTGATCAATTGTTAATGAAATTTTCTTTAGCTAATTCATATATCAATATTTTCCTCAGAAATTTATGTATCAAAAATTTGAAATTAGACGATGACTTTAAATATGAAGTGATTATGAAAGATGCGCGAAGTATTGATGAAAATTCTCTTGCTATATTTGTGAAGCGAACAAATGAGCTCTTTATACTTCTAATTTTTATTTTAAAAATATGATGGGATAGATTGGACTAATGTATCATTTCAGAAACGAAAACAGAATTTAGTGAGCACAAAAGAGTGGTACATTCAACGAAGACCGATGGTGAGCCAGCGATGGCTGAACTGTGTCCTCTCTGTCCATGCAAATGTATCGAATTGCGTACACATCTTGCTGAGGTATCATTCTTTTTCATTTCAATTATTTCTGCCTAATAATGTTGGAAAATACAATGATGGGTCGTTTGAACGAGTTTTACCTTTGCTCTTTTTAAATTATTGCTATCCTATGACTAATCCTAAAACGTCCGAAATTAGTTCATCATATAACAGAACTTTATAACATTATACCGAAATAATGTCAACACATCCTATATGACTATATGGCTTTCGTATTCCTTCGAATTTAATACCACTTCCAATAATGAGGTTTTCCTGTTGCGTAAGTTTATTGTTATATAGGAATAGTAATAATAATAATTAGTAATAATAATATTAATAGTAGTATTAAATAATAATAATAATAATAATAATATAGCATGATTCAAAGCCTACCGAATATTTACTTTTGAAATTATAAATTATAAGTTTAAAAAAAGATGAAATTATAAATTAAGGAAAATAAAAAGATTAACTTAATGTATCTTCTGTGCTTGAATATTTGTGCCTGATCACATTTTTGTTTAACCTTTATGCAAAACTTGTGTCTTATTTTTTTGGAATGGTAAGGAAAATGATGAGAAAATTGAAAAAGTAAATGTTAACTTTTGACCTCAAAGATTTTCGCAAAAAAGAATATTTAAAAGCTGTTAACAAATATTTCAAAAAATAATATGTAGAGCATATATGGATTGCATCATATTTTTAATTTTTTTAAATAGCGATCTGTCATGACAGTAACGTTGATGGAAAAAAATGTGTGTTTGGAAATGCAAAGGCGACTACTTATATTAACTACTATGTATTATTAGTAATCATTTATCGGAGAAATTTTTTTATTGTTTTAAATCATTTATTGACTTTATTTCCTTTATTACTTAGTTATGCTGATGATGTTAAGTGGTGTAATAGGCCTTAGCTATCTCCTTCTTACTTCTTATTCCATATCAAAATTGATTTGGAATTCGGAAAAATAAAAGGATTAGTTGAAATATCCTTATTTTTAATGAAATAGTGAAGAGCAGTGGATATTTCAATGATATTCTATTCGTATTCAATTGAAAAAAAAGAATGATTCTAGTTCAGTTGGTGACACCATTCTCTTTGTAAAAAAGAATTCGTGAATGACGTTTTTAAACCAATACATTGGATATTAATACATTAATATCAGCTGTGGCGTTACTACATTAAATTAAATTAATTAAATACTTAGATGCTAACAAAATTAGAGATAGAAAATGAAATTTGATTGCTATTTTTTTTTCGAAGTGTTGAAGAATTGTAGAGAGGAGTGTGGGTTACATTTTCATAGAAGATGTTATTGCATCAATTTTGTCGCCTTTTCAATTAAGCTAATGAATAAGCCACGTGAGCAAAATTTCAATTTATGGAGGTAATTTGTTTGAACACTAAGAGGGGAAGCTGGAAAACCTGATTTTGAACACTAATAAAATCATCCTTCACTAATATACCATCCATAAATACAAACAGACAGCACCACGAATTTTCGCCAGTTAATTTCTAATCGTACTGCGACGCTTCAACTCTATGAACTACTTATTTATTCTGCATGTTTCAATCTTTAAATTATCTTAATTGATTGTAAAGTTATCTCAGATGACAGATGATTCAGAGCTGTGAAATCTGCAAAGGTTAATTGCCAGTACTTTCAATTTCAAAGTTTTGAGCTCATTAATTTTAGATTGTATTATAATTTATTTAATTTCAGGAACATAAGATAGCGGAAGAGGCAATTGAGCGGCTGCTTTTGGGTACTACGCCATCGAGTCTGCTCAACGATTCGACATCTGATAAGTGGTAAACCTTTGAATTCTTTTCTCATAAAGCAGTTCGGATTGATTTATTAAAATATGAAATTATTATTGAAAAGCTAAAAGAGTACCTATGTATATTTAAAAGATCTTATATATATATATATATATATGCATGCGCCTTTGTTACAAGGCACATTTCAATTATGGAATAATTTGAGCAATTGCCTATTTAAATTATGGAAATTGGAAAAAATGTCAATCAAATTCATAATAATCCGGTCAAAAATACCAGCAGTAATTCAGTAAATCAAAGGAATAATTTTGATGATTTGTATGGAGAATGCATGGCCTTATAATAATTACTAAGCATTTACAATATATGAAGAAATTCAAAATTTGCAAAACGAATTTGCAACAAATTTGATGATTAGTAGAGTAAAGTTCAAGTTTTCTGGAGAAATAGGAATGGGAAAATTATAAAATCGATAGATAATATATTGAAAATTGCAAGAATGTTTTAACATTATAAAAATAGTTCAGCTATATTTAGCTTTAACAGTCTATTCGAAACTATTCCTGATTCCTGAGTGAGAAGATAAGTGCCGGAAATTAGAAATTTAAGAAGTCATATATGCTGCCATCATTTAAAAAAAACGCATATCATATGATATACGTTCGATGCAATTTTTGCTTGTCGCGAGGGAGCGCTCTTTTCATAAAATGCCCTATTTCATTCATGACGTATTTTTCCGAAAAGCAGTAGTGTTTTAGTGGTTTGAAATCTGCCTGTTTTTTTACAGCCATTTTCCCAGCCAGCCGCATCATTTGATAGAAGCTGATGCTTGTACCCTTTTCCGTTTCCTCATCCCATCCCCTACGGTTTTGCACTAATTTCCATAAGTCTATGAATTGTTTGTGTTGTAGCAAGTGATGCGCTCGATTAAGACGGCACTTCGGTTCGTTCTTCTTGTTGAGAAATTGAATCTTATTTTCAACTTCATTCTTAACCTTTCTCAAATTTAGCTAATCGTCTAGAAGGAGTGAAAGCCTTGTTTTATTGATTCAGTAAAATTAATCAATGCAATTTTTTTTAATTGCATTAATTTCAATGAATATAAATGTTTGAATTGCTAAAATTGTTCAATATGCACTTGACAGAGATTTGTTTGTTTTTTTTTTGGTACCTTATCATCTATCGTTATGCTGATGTGCTACGGTAGCAATACAGCTATGCTTTTGGCATCCACCATTACATATTCATGCCAAAACATCTATTGTCTTCAAATTATCTTCTAATAAAATACGTTATCAACGATGCATTACGTGATAATAACAATAGGCTTGAAATTGAAAAATGATTGATTGTTCAGTTTAGTAATTGAAAAGAAATTAGATAAATAAGTCATGGCTCATTTATGAATTCACTATGTTCACTACGAGAATGATTTCTTCTTCTGTAATTTTTAAACGTGGAAAATTATATAATTACCCGATGTAGACTATATTTTCAATTTCAAAAAAAACTTGTTCCTAATCCTCTTTGAAGTGTACAAATTCTTAAAACAGTTCATCAATTCCTTTTTTCCATAATTCTCAAATCCGAAAGATAATATCGCTTTCCTTCACAAATTCTCTTCTTCGAGTAGAAAATATTTGAAATGCATAATAGATGTAATTCTGCAGCAGCGTGTTCAACAACTGCAAGTTTTAATATGCAAAAATATTCCTGATAATAATCACTTCATAGCTCTTTTACAATTTTCTAAATCTATCTTCTCTGCTTTCATTTAAAATTCCACAATGGAATTAGTAAATATGCATAAAATTCTGAAAGAAATAACACAAGGCTTATCTCACGCCAAATATTTTGATTTGATTTAATTTTCTAACTTCCAAAAGAATGAAATGCTTAGCAATTATTAGATCGATCGATTGCTAAGAATGATAAGGCTTGTAAGACTATTTACCGAAATTCTTTGTCCTTAGTTTGGATCTATCCTTCTTGATTTTGATGAAATTAGACATAAACATAATTTTCACTTATTCAAAAATTGATATTCATACGATCGGAAAGTACTATATCCCTTCATATGTCTGCATTGATTGCATTAGCCAATTTGATTTCAAAGCTATAAAATTTCATTTCTCGAATACTTTGTCTTGAACATCAAAAGGATAGTATGCAAAGAAATGTTATCGGTATAAATTACCTTGAATTGAAATTTACATTAGCTCACTCTAAATCAAATAGTTCATAACGATCCAAAATTCACCAAACCGGCATCAATGCAATTATTATTATAAAAGATAGGGAGAAGAGAGGTTCAACATCATAGGAGACGCTCCTCGTGCTCACCCTCCCCTCTCCCGTGGTTTTGGAGTTTAATTGGAATTGCTAATGAGAAAAGGAAAGCTGTTTATGTGGTTGGTGATGCTTCATACTTTTGATTTATTTATTGTATTATTTTGTAGTCAGAGTGTCTACTTCGGATGGCTCTTCTGTTAGTCTGTCCGACAATTTGTTAATTTATTCTACGGTTTTTATAAATTCATTCATAGGCATATGAGAAAATAAAATTTTTGTAAATTTATTGCACGTTATTGCTCAGCAACTGGAAATTGTTTATGGTTAGTTGTGGTAAACATCTGGAAGTTGTTTACAAATTTCATTCAATGATCCGGTCCGGTTAACTGTATGGTCTAGCATCCCATCTCATTATTCATTATTTATCTTAATAATAGTTTCATTGATACTCTTATTATCGATTATCATTGTATAATTAAACTTAAACATATATGCAAAATATATTAACTTCTCCAGGTATTCTGGTTTTAGTTCAGAAATCAATAATTGATGAAAAATATTCATTGTTTGTTTTTGTTACTGTCATGTTATCATTATAATTATAATTGTTATTAGCATTGGCACATTATTATTTACAATTTGTTGTTATGAATATGCAATCAAATTTACAGTTCGAAAAAGAAAACGGATCGACAAATCTACCGTTATCATTGCTCACAGTGCTCGTTGGCGTTTCGCACTGAACAGCGTCTTGCCAGTCACACTTTGCATCATACATTCCGGTCCAGTACCCGTTGTACCAAATGTGATCAAAGTTTTCGCTCTCATGAATTACTGAAAAGGCATAATGCTCAGGAACACACTAATGGTCTGTTTCTTCTTTTTTGTTTTGTTTTTTTCTCGATCACTTTGAAGTCAGTAATTCATTACTTATTTAGAATTATTTCCGAAACTAATGTGAATTCTTTTCATGATATTCCTGAGATCTGTCGAATGAATTGATTGCAGAAGATTATAGTTATCAATAACAGAATCTTTTCAACATTACTATTATGCTATAGCAAATTTCATAATTTAGTTGGCGTGTATTTCTCTGATGATATTGATCGAATAATACGAGCTGTAATTTGAGAACATTTATATTAAAAGTTATTCTTTTAGGTAAAACTTATAATTCACCGACCACAAGCTCTAACCATTCTCAATCAATTGAAGCAACGATTGATGATAAAATGGAAACTAATCACGTTGATTCGTTAAGGTCACTTCACTAATCTAATTTTTTAAATGCATTGATTTAAAATATTTTAAGTGACTTATTTTTTGGAAAAATTTGAGAGATTTCGAGAAGTGTATTAGTTTGATAAGTTTATATTCAGAAATCATGCCACCTTTGTAATATTTCATTTGGTGCACATTGTTATGATTATTTATAACGAACTAATGAATTGACTGACCTGAATTCGACTAAATCGAAAGAATTAGTAGTGCCATGAATTATACTTCCAGACCTTTCAAATGTGAATTGTGCAAGGAAAATTTTGAACAAAAACATCAATTACTGATGCATTATAATTCAGTAGCACATCTTCATAAGGCTAAGAAAATGCTCGAGGAACAATCGAATAACTTTCAGCCTAGTGCGCAGGTTAGAATTTTTATTTCTACTCATCTCTCTTTTTCCGCTTCAATTTCTGATTCTATATTTCAATTTAGTTTGATTGTGGAGATGGTCAACTTAATTTAATAATAAATTACCAAACGATTTTTTAATTTCTTTTCAGATTTTGGCAGCACTACAAGCCTCAACAAGTTCTCAGTCGTTACAAGGAGGCTCAAAACCATTCAAATGTAATCTATGCAAATTAGGTTATGGACAAGGTTCTACGTTAGATATACATATAAGGTACTTAAATCTTATTTGATGAAAGTATTTCACTTTACTATCCTACGATTACTACCTTCTAGAACTTACAGCTTCTAGTTTTGCATTAGTTATATTAGATGAAATTTGTGCTTATAACTAACTATGGTTTCTTCCACATCAGCGTTTGAAAATTTGAGATTTCTGTTTTTTAAAGGATAAAATTATTGCCACATTTTTAAAAAAAATAATAATGATAGTTTCTAGGATTGAGAAGTCCGTTCTGCTGTTCTGATCTAACAGATTATATTTACTCAGATCGCAAGCGCTTTCATTAAACATTAGCAATAATTCGATCATAGTAGTGATGCAATTTTAATAATTTCATGCGTTTTGAACTTTTCAGATCTGTTGCACATCAATCGCGTTTGACTAAAATAGGCGAACTCCTAGCACAAGGTGAAATTGATGGCTGCAAATCGATCGTAGAGCAACCAGGTGGTCCAACACAAACGGTTTTAGCTGAATTAGCTGCTAAACATGATCCTACCAATGATCCGCTGCAGGTATATTTCGCTTTTTGTGGTTACAATTTATCTAATATATTAGTTATCAAGTTTTCATATTAATTTAATATTATTGGTTAATAATGTTTTGCAAAATATAAACATTAAAGAAAAAGTTTTATTGATTTACGTAAGCTTGCTTCCTCTATCTATATTTTCATATTTCCAAGAGCTTTTATTCACCAAAACTTTTCCTATCCTTTATTTTATATCTTTTATGTTACTACAAAATTTATCGTATTTTTTACCCAATTTCGCACTTTATCTCTTATAGTTACAACATTTGAGAGAATATAGTACTGTAATAAGTCACTGCCATTGATATCGATAGCATGTTGTAATTTTCTAGAACTATTCATCATAAAATCTGAATAATTAATCGGTCATGTCTTATTTCATCATTACATTTCTTAAGGCTTCCGCACTACTTTTTTTTTAGCATTGTAACATCACGATACTGTAGTAAGAATGTGTTTGATTTGTTTCACATGACGAAAAGTTTACCGAATTATTCATTAAATTTATTATTGTATTTTTTTTGCCTCATTTTTCTTCATTTCATGTAGCTCTCAACAATTTTGATCAAATGAGATAATTAAGATAAGTGATGGGTGGTCAGTGATAAATGCTCTGGTCATTTCACATTGATTTCAACACTTTTTTTCAGATATTCCTATATATATATGATAGGTTTGAAAACTTTTATTCTAATTTCCTTGTATAACTCCAACTATTTTATTCTAATTTCCTTGTATAACTCCAACTATTTCCTTGTAGGCTATTAAATTTCATCATAATGAAACACTCACTGTATTATATGAAAATGAATTACTAATTATGTAATTTCTGAATATAATTGAGTCTACTACTTGCATTCTTCCTATTACACCATAAATGACACATTGTCCAAAGTTTCATAATCTTTTAATGCTATCATTATTTTATACTAAATTCGTTACTACTGCCGTTTATTTTCAATTTATATCTTTATTGCTTCGAAAAACTTTTCCCTGATCTAGAATTAAGTCGAGTATTATTCATCAAAAGTGATCTGTCTCCGTAATACATTGCGGCCCATCATCAGTTGGCGTACTTCTATCTTTTACAGTGATATATGCCAATGGGATTGGTACTTATTGATGAAGTTCCATCAGACCTACTTAAGTATTATATTTCATTTTCCCATTGAATTATGAGGAATTCCTAACAGCTCAATCGGTTTTATTTTATCGCTTTTTCTCTCTCTTCCTGTTGATAATTCCATTTTCTCTGTATTGTTTCAAATTCTCATCCTCTATCATCCTCACTATTTTTCGTATGACTATTCTTACATCTCTTTGTGACACATTTATTTCCTCATGAACATTTTTTCGGTCTCTTTTCGTCTCTCGTGGGCATTAACCATCAAAATAATTACCGTATAATCTGCCGGATAAATAATAAATCATATGTGTATGTGTGCATGGAAAGAAGACAGACATATGTAGTTGCATTTAGTGATTCGATCACTCTGTCTATCTCTGTCAGTGCAAGCTTTAACGTTTTATGTATCAATTTTTGGATTTGCTCCTTCAAAGATGCGAAAAAAAGTTGACAAAATTTTGGTTATTTATTAACAGACAGCCAATATCAAAGTTATTTCATTCTTTCTCCACTCTCTCTCTCTCTCTCTCTCCATCACATTTCATAGTTTCACGCAAAACCAATGTTATTGGAAGTTTAATTTGAAAAAGCCAAGATTCAAAAGATTGAAAGGTTAGAATTTCATATTTTACTGACGATATTTCAAAGCACACAAACAATATTTCCATTCTGCAATAATACTCATTTTTCTGATAATTTTATAAAAGTTAAATGTCACAAATATCCAATCAAATAAATGTTTATGTTAATGTCTCTGATAAGGTATGAAATGATATCAAAAAAACGGATATTGTGAAGTATCCCGTACTCGATACGATATATGTTCCACTCTAACAATCGATTTTGCTTTGTCTTCCGTACCTTTCACTTATTTTAGTTTCATTTTAAAAGAAATCTCATACAACTTCAAGCGTTTCGGGATTTGTTTCAATTCCAGAATGATTTGAAATAATTTTTCTGAATATGCTAAACATGTTGATAACAAATCCTGACATACTAGCCTTTATTAACTTTCTAATCTGTACTCGAAGATGTATAAAAAAATTTTTCTGTTAGAAATGAAATTATTGAGATTCGGAAAAAAAATCGTTTATTGACTTAGAAAACTTACTGCTTCAGAATGGATTGGAGCAACAGCAACAATCAGCTTTAGCAATGATTAACATGTTGAATATGGCGCAACTTCTATCGATAGCATCCGCTGGTCAAACCGCTCTACCGAACGATATTCCGGCAGCGATAGCTTCTCAAGCTCAGACTGCATTGGCAAATATAGCTGCTGGATTTCCTCCCATCATTGCGCCATTTGGAAGTTAGTTGTTTCTACAGGTTAACTGAACTTTCTCGTAGAAGCAGAACAGAACCATCCAGTATAGTGTGCTTAAAAGCCCATTGTGGTTATTTCCTTTGGATTGAAAGTGACGCTATATGAATACGAAATTTTTTTAATTCCATTCATTTATCAATATCACATTTCAGTTTTAGCTGATTCCTAAAATTAAAATCATATTGCGCTTCTTTACTGATTTTCTTTCTTTAATTATTAAATGGCGGAAGTCCCGAGATACATCATATATTTCAGTTACACATTTCTCTTTTTTTCTTAGGCTTCTTTTAACTTCCTTTGTCATATAATATTTCAATAAATGAATATGAATACAATATGTTTTTTTAATCTATTTTAGATTTTTTTCTTTGAAATTCTGATAGAACTTAAGATACGATGTATTGTTATTTTCTACTTCATCTAAATTATCTTAAAATTAACCAAATTATTATCAAAGTGAAGGATCGCAAGTTATTCTATAACTGTTTTTTTCTCTAAATCGTCGTTTAAATAAACGTTCTTTTAGCTTACATCAAATATGAATTGCAAGTTTATAAGATTGTGACCTTATCCCATAATAAAACGAGTGAAAATATCCTATATAACGAAAACTTTATTGACATATTTTACAGGGCAGTTACCAATTTCAGCCGATAGTGCTGCAACGACATCAAAAACAACCAGCGAACAATCCATCACATCCATCGATGATGAACGAACCCCTCGTACCGGTGCTGCTTTTCGCAAGATGCTTGAAGCCTATGGTTAGCTGAGTTGCTGTTTTTAGTTTAAGTTGTTTTTCATAGAATGCATCAATTAATTTACTGTTAGCATTTTTACTCTCTCTTCTTTTTGCTAAATACGTCATTTTCACCGTAAGTTTTTATAAGTTAAATAAGTCAAATGATAATGATATATTTTAGTGACGAAATTTTAGGAGCGTTACTGACTTCAAGCACAGACTTTCCAGGTTTCGATGTGGTGATGCAATATAATGAAGGTTTAGAGCAACCTCAGCACAAATTGGATACGTTACCGGATGAGACGGTTCCGGATTTAGGCGGTATCGAATGCATAAAGTGCAACAAAATCTTTAGCAGTATATGGGTACTTAAAGCTCATTATGAAGAGGTAGGGAAGAAGTTTTGTTGATTAATCAATCAGTCACTTCTCGACACCAATCTTCCACATTTGTAGAATTGTTCGCTTCCGTAACCGTAACCGGTTTCTTGATATTTATTCTTGATGCTTGCTATTACTTATTTCACGTAACCTACTATTTTTTTTCAAAGATATAATAAAAAAATGTAAACTTTTAAGAGTGTAATTGTGAAACATCTGTTACAATTAATAATTTATTTCAGGTTCATGAAAGTACCGTACCGGTGATAGAGATTGAGAAATTTGCCAAACGATTGCAAGAAGCGTTGGATGAAAATGAAGAAAAGGAGAATGACGAGAACGATTTGAGTGGTGAACAGCAGGATATCACGGTACCTGCCACGACACCGGTTACAATATCCGATAGCAAAAAAAGAACATTGGGAAGAGATGAGCTGCCATTAAGTAGTAGTCATGGCGCTGAATATAACACTGATCATGAATGTTTATTCAATCAAGCTGCAACTGCTTCAGCTACAACTGAAGATGATAAGTACATACTCGAGGTAGATAAATAACATTCCAATAAAATAACTTACTATGAAGAGCTTTAATGTAATTTAAAAATCATACAATTTCATAAGGCATGATTCTTTTGAAACTTTGTAGTTTCTTAGAAAGAGTTCTTCCATGAAAAGGAATGCTTCTTTTTTTTTCCACGTAAACAAAAATCCTTGATATCATACAAAAGCATTCTTCCTCGTTTGGCTAATAGGCATTTAGTAAAAAAGCATTCGAAATTTTTTTTTAGAATGAACCTCGATATAAGACTTCATTTTGGAGATAATTATTGATAAATTATAATAGAATGCATCCAAAAGCAAAGATGAATTTTCAATTTTGTTTCAAAATTTTGCTTTATTTTTAATTTTATTCGATTATATTTAGACAAAAAAGCTGAAAGAGGACACACGATCCAGTTCAGCTGGTGCTACACCTCAGCCGTCAACATCCAAGGATTCTCCCAACCTGAACAGTCAATTGGCGATGATGAGCATGCTTGGATTTCCCTTTATGCCAAATCCTTTCATGCCACTTATGCCACCTGATTTTTTTACAAATCCACTCTTTTCCGTATCACAAAATGCTACCACAACTGTACCACATGGTATGCTTAAGACGTCAGAGATATTACTACCTTGGCTTACGTTCACCCGTTTATCGTACGTCTTTTCATTTATTTTTCATTCAGTTTTTTTTTTATCTCTTGCTCTTCAGCAATCTCCAACGCCTCACCAGCTAAAAGAGCTCGGACGCGAATCACCGACGATCAGCTGAAAATTTTGCGACAGTACTTTGACATCAATAATTCACCTAGTGAACAGCAAATCAAGGAAATGTCTATAAAAGCACAGCTTCCAGAGAAAGTTATAAAACATTGGTTTCGAAATACACTATTTAAGGTGACAATTTATTTTAAAATGATAAGGATAACGCGATTATTCACTTTTTTATTTGAGTAATCAGTGAGTAAATGATTTTTATTGATATTCTAAATTTTTGATTAAAGATTGTGTATCAACGATGCTTGATTTCATTCATTCCTATTTGCATCCTCTGCGACGATCTTTTTCAGGAACACTTTTTTAATTTTAGGAACGGCAGCGTGACAAGGATTCACCATATAATTTCAACATTCCGCCGCAAATGAGTATAGATTTGGATACCTATGAAAAAACTGGTGAAACAAAAATAACTACTCTTAAAATTGAGGTAGGTCTCTTTTGTTCTGCTTGAAGAAAAAAAAGTAGCATATTACGCACGGTCGAGAAATCAGTTCTTAATTCAACAATCAGGAATTTTAAATCTTGCTTTCCAGACCGAAGAAGAATCGAAACCACAACTGTTGCAAACACCTGAAAATCCAGCAAATATAAGCGGTGTAGGAAATTCATTATCTGCTGCAAATGTTCAGACTGCTCAGATTCATTCAACGCCTACAACATGCAATAATCCTTTTGCTACTTTCTTGCATGATGACAAAAACCTTTCGTACATATTATCAAGTACTTTTCGAATTTTATGTGAAGACTTTTTTTTTGCTTCTGTGATTTTCTCTTTTTCGTAAAATGTTATTCTTTCCATAAAAATGAAACCTTCAGGTTAGACAAAAGAGACTGTTAAGAGATTTTGATTTTCTGTTCATAAGCAGCAGTTAGCACCTATGGTTAATGGTTGCCAAAAGAATTGTTACCTTTTAATCATTAATGGACTGATATAGGAAGAGTTTCAAAAAAATCTAGCAGCTTTCATCGAATTTTTTAAAAACTCTAGTTTTCATCGAGTTTTTTTCTTAAGATTTACCATCTTCAAATTCGGTGACTGGACGTCGTGCTAACCGTACTCGCTTTACCGATTATCAGCTACGAACATTACAGCAATTTTTCGATAAGCAAGCTTATCCTAAAGATGATGATTTGGAAGTTTTGTCGAAAAAACTCCAGCTCAGTCCACGAGTTATTGTTGTTTGGTTTCAGAATGCTCGACAGAAGGTACATAATAAACGCTGCTTTCTTTTTACATCATTTTCTGACAGGTAAAAGTCGTGGACTAACAGATGAAAGATTTTGAAATTTATTCCTTTTTTACTTTATGTCTGTATCTTACACATGCTTCTTTGACTTAATAGTCCTCATATAATTATAGACAATCTATTAGCACTAGTGGCATTAAAATCTCTTTTTAGGCTCGAAAAATATACGAAAATCAACCAACAGCAAGCAACGACGATCGATTTATGAAAACACCGGGAAGTAATTTTCAGTGCAAACGATGCCAGTTAGTATTTCAACGGTACTATGAACTGATACAGCATCAACAGAAGTTGTGCTACAAGGATGATTGTGTAGCTCAACAAAAAGATAATAAGGTATATTTATAATAAAATGTATTCATTGGAAAGATTTTGACTTTGCTATTGTCTTTTGATTTAAGTTGTTTTACGATCTAATTCAAGAATGGTCATAATTCCATATCGTGCTATTTTTGAGTGCAGTTATTTGAAAATGTTTGTCTTTATTATAGGCGGTCGAAGAGAATTTAAGTGAAGATGAGAAGACCAGTTTGGAAAATCTACGTGATGCGTCACGTCTGAGTGCTATGTCAATTGCAACAACTAGTCAGGCAGCTGCTTTAGGTGGAGCATTAGCTCAGCTTATCGGTACTGCATCATCGGGAGCTGCTACTGATATCAATCAAGCAGAATTTCTGAAACTACAATCATCAACCAAATCACAAGATCCATCCATGAAATTAGTAAGATTTCCGCTTTTTATATCTATTTTGGGCTGATTTCCTTCATTTTTCAGTTTTGAAATTTATTAGGTTTTTCCTGGAACCCATTGTCATCTCATATAATTCCGCACTGACAATCATTTTTAAACGATTTTCATCTTTTATTTACCTGATCAGCTAATAATATACTAAAATTAATGATCAAATGGTATCTTGAATCTCTTTCAAGAAACTGATAATCGACAGTGTATGATGTGATCTGTCTGGGTGTTCGAGGAATTCTTTTATTCAACTGTGAGAGGCCTCTATAATAGTTTTTACCATGATAATATGATGTACTGCTGTAAATTGTGAAAGAAATTTGATTTGAAAACTGTGGGTATATGATAGGCGCGTCCTTTTTGATGTTCAAAATGAACTAAATCTTCTCATCGTTCAGAAGGTAAGGGATAAGAAAAAAGCGATATTCTATAAGCGCTGTCCTTTCTGTTGCCTATTATTCCATTCGCGAGATTCATTGATTGTCCATATTCCGAATCGTCATCCGGAGCAAGCTAACAGTACATCAATTAATGTCGACTTATTACCGGACGCTGAAGATGTGAGGAAATGCATATTCTTTGCCACTAATTTTTCTAATATCGCAGTATGTGAAAAGTGGTAGAAAATTGGAAATTTGAGTTGTCTCAGAGAGTGTTTCCAGATGGGTTAAGATAAATATACCGAATGGGACATGGCTGATCTATGGGGTCTATGTCCATGATTTTACGAAATTTACTGATAGTTTTTTACAGGTACCGACAATTACAGCGTTGGCAGGTGATGATTCATTGGGAGATGTGTCAAAAACGAATGGTTCTTCAAAAAAATCGGAACTTTCGCCACTTGACCTTAGTTGTGCCACTAACGGCGAAGGGTACGGTCTTCCCGAAAATGTTGATATTCTCGTTAAATCGTGTAAAATGTTGATTTAAATAACATGAATATCAGTGAACGATACAATAATGCATCGCCAATTCTTCAGAGTTGTCTTAAAGATTTCTCGATAATCAATTTTTACCGCATGGTTTTTGTTTATATAAAAACCAGCGTTACATTTACTAAATTAGCTCCCTTTATCAATCTGTGGTATTTTTTTCTAAGTTTAATTTTGAAAAATTGAGAGCTTTTTCTTAATTCATTATATTCTGGATACATAGAAAGAGATGGAAGTTTCAGTCGTGAAGATTCGCTATCAATATCTCCTTCATTCGTACATTCTGACAACGATGATAATAATAGTGATAACATGGATATCAGTGAACGATACAATAGTGCATCGCCAAATGCCACTGGAATTGGCTGTTTTGGAGCTCAGAGAAGTCCTGCTAGCTCCAAGCGGTACCGGACTCATTTGACACCACTGCAAGTTCATGTAAGTGTAATAATGACAGCTTATTACTCAAGAACCTCTAGAATTGTGCTCTTCAGATTTGATACTGGATTATTCCATGCAGGAATAAAATTACAGGTGATGAAAAGCATATTTATGAATTATAAAACTCCATCGATGAATGAATGTGATTTGTTGGGAGCCGAAATCGGTCTTCATAAACGAGTTGTACAAGTATGGTTTCAAAATGCTCGAGCAAAAGAGCGGAAGTCGCGATCACACAGTGGTCTGTTATTTTAGAATCAGATTATTTATTTCGGTATAGAAGTTTCTGCCGTCAGTGATTCTGCTTTTTTAGGAATTTACATGCAAAAAAAAATCTTATGAGAATTATCAGAAGGTTAGGTAGCTAAAAAACGTTTTTTTAAGAAAATAAGCTAAACAATAGCTAAACAATCTCGATGAGTCGAAAAGATTGCAATTAACTAGTGAATTATCCCTAATAGTGTACGTCTAAACATAAAACTATTAGGCAAACTCTTGGGACCAGTGAACTTAAATTATGACCTCAATTGAAGAACGAAATAGTCTGTTTTTTACTTAAATTGATTCATCAATTCATCGAAAATTATTTAGGTGATGAAGAATTACTTCGTTGTGCATCGACACGCTGTGCAATGTGTAGTGTTAGTTACGATCATCGTGTTACGTTGCATGATCACATATTCACCACTGGTCACATTAATCGTATTAAAAAACTTCTTCAAACAGATAATATTCAGACAGAAGGATTAATAGATTTAAATGTACCATCAGAAACGATTGATAAAGAAGACATCCAACGAACAAGGTTTTATTTTAATTTCTGTTATTCTATATTAATTCTCTTCAGCCAAAAATAAATCTCTGTTGTTCCTCTTTCAGGTAATTGTTCTATTTCCAATGTTATTATTTAAATATTTGATTATTGCGATTTTTAGAATGAAAGCTATACGAGATCGGCGAACAGTAAAAGCAGCCGGTGTATCGGTATCAAATCCTGTCAGCAATACGATGCCACATTTTCCTTATAATTTCTTATATAGTATTCGATCGGGTTAGTATAAATATTAGTGTTGTCGTTTTCTTGAAAACTAAATTTTTTTGGCAAACCATCAATCGATGATGATGTTATGAAAATGCTTGAAAGCGGATTTTTCTTAACAAACTATTAATTGATGATATTATGAAAATTCTTTAGAGGCAGAACTGTGCATGCTTTAAAATGCGCTGTAATTAAAGACCTATTGCTTTGAATACACAATCTGTAGTATAAATAAATCAATATAATGATCTTTTGAAGGCTTAGCACCAATGATGTATGATCCAAACCTAATGGGTACACCGATACCGATGCTCCAAATTCCTGAAAGTGTTATGGCGCAAATAACAACGGATATGAGTTCCGGCCGTGAATCGTCGAAATTCACACAAGACGGCAAAACTTTTCAACAATTGGTTGCTGTACTTCCATTACGTGATTTTCAATGTGCTGGCAGTACCGATAGTGAGGTTAACTTGTTTTATTTCTTTTTTGCTTTTCTATGATATTCGTTTACATTTCCTATTTTCTCATGTTTTTCAAACATATTGATTATGTTTGATTTAAAGTTATTTAAAATTAAAGTTATAATTTCATTTAATATTCAGGTAGGCTGGGCTTGTCCTCAATGTACCAATGTATTTCAACAGGAACAGCTGTTGAAAAATCATCAGCGACTGATATGTCAGGGTTGTGATTCAGTGTTTAAATTGGTACAAACCCATTACCAGTGTCGGGCTTGTAATACAAAATTTGGTGCACAGGTTGGCGTTCTTCCTGTATTTCCTTTTTTACGCTATTAAGTAAAGTCTAAAATTTCGAAAAATGATTATGATAAGAGTTATATTCCTCACTTTCTGTTACGTAGTGTAAAATTTACTCAGCAATATTTTTAAGTAACGGTTTATTTTAAATTTCAGACCGAATTTCGAGTTCACTGTAATACGTTAGAACATCAGGCCGCTCGTGAAGTATTTCTCGGTAGGACAGTTTAATCTAAATGCATGATACTCGTCATCTACTATGAACTCAGAAATTTCAATAGACCGGTAAACATTCGTTCGCCAAATGCTCGTTTATTCGTTTATCCAAAAAGTATTCTCAGACAAAAATCTTTCATTCCAATTACGGTTTTGGTTTTTTAATTTCTGTGGTTTCTCAAATTCTTGCTTCTCAAATTTAAATTTTCCACATGCTAGTTTACATTTACCAGAGCATTTGTTATTGTCATCTACAGCGTAGTTTAGCATTTTTTGCATATGATAATGATTGTTATTACCATTATTTTCCAATATAACATACAGTAATAGCTTTCTTCGGTTAGCAATAATTATTTTCATTGAAATGATTCAATGATTAATTTTTTCGTTTGTATTCTAAAATTTTTGTGCTCCATGTACAGTATGTTTCCACATCTGTTTAATTGAATATGTATTTACAACAATTGAAATTTCAAAAAAATAGAAATTTTTGCGAACTCTGATTTTGAATCAGGGTTTTTGAAAATCCGGTGTAACTCATTATAATGAATGCATGTGCTCGTGAAGGATTTAGTTTCAGGTTTAAATCTGAATTCAAATAAAATTTTGATGAAACGTCGAATTGAAAATCTAAATCATATTTTTGGAATAAAAAATAAATCCAACTGGTCGCTATCTTATTTGCTCTGGTGTAAGATTCAAGTTGAAACTGTTGGAGTATTTTAATCGGAAGCTTTTTTGAATTCAAATTCAATTTCGCAACAGATTTGCACTATTTTAATTGAAAATTCAAATCTCACTTTTTAAAAACAAGTAAAAGATAATATGCGATATGATTATATTGATTTGATTGGTATGTAAATATTAAAATCATAGTTTTCGTTGATGTTTTTTGATTGCGCATGATTTCGATGCAACTATCGATTGATCAGTCTATTGATTTGTTTTTATGAGCTTTAGCTTAGTTTTAAACTTATATCTTATATCAGCAGCCAATTGCTGTTGAAAAGTTCAGCCTAATAATCTTTATTACTATTTTTTTAAAAAATTCTCGTTTGTAAAAAAGATTTATATTTGGAATTTTTAAAATCGTCGCTGTTCTGTGATTTGGATCTCGCGTTCTGTCAGCGTTATCATTGTCATCATCAATTTTACTAATTTTTTAAAATATACTCATCCCGTGTTTTCTTTTTCCACTAGTTTCATGCTTCTCTGGTAATTTTCCTTTTTTTGTTAATTTAATTTTACCGTCTTGTATCTATTCTTTATTGATCGCTCGCCTTACCAATCCTTTTCGCAATTTCCCAGATTGTCTTTTTTCTTAGGAAAATTTTTCTCGAACAGTAAATACATATTCTTGACTATTTAAAGTAATTTACTCTCTCGAATGTAAACACATAGCTTCAATGTTTAAACTGTTATTTAGTTAAACTCAAAAAAAGGAAAACATAAAGTATTACTTCTTGAAATTATAGATATATTGGATAGGCCTAGGATCCTAAATGCACTGTTCTTTCTTTTGCTTCAAAGAATGTAGTCTGAAAACAATGCTTTCTTTAATTTATCGGTGGCTTACCTATATAAGTTCGTAAAGAGAATATTTTATTCTTTACGAAGCAATATTTTTCACCTGCCTTATGGAAAAGTCAAGCGTTTGAAAATGTTTTAGCTCGCTTACTTAAAATCACGAATCTATTGATCCACTATTTCAAGTAACGATGATGGACTTGAGATTATTGTGTAGATGAATAATTTCATAATCTGAGCTTATTTCTCTTAGGAATTAAAATTGTTTCATTTCATATAGTTTAGCCTGTGAAATTTAGTTAAACTTCCTCATATCGTTCTAATGATTATAGGCATTGGTCCCATATGGATAGGCCACTGTTTTGTTTATCATTTTTACTTTCTTTTGTAGCAATAAATTAGTCGGAGCGTTGTTGCCTTATGAAACAGTGTAGTGCATTCGAAATTTGATATTTGTCATAAATTTCATGAAAATTTATTTATTTATTCTATGTGACTGCATCTTCCAACAATGTCCATACGATCTGTTCTTGCTTCCGGTTCTTCCTTTTTTATCTCTTACTATACTCTTTAAAATGTTTTTGTCTTCCAACCGGAGAAGTTTCGCAATTTTTCGCATGTAATTCTACATAGTTTGGCGTAATCACAATTCTGATATCTCAATATTTTGGAAATTTTATCGGAAGAACCTCCATTTTTTATGGAAAAGCTTTTTCAAAATTTCTGTACTTTGCTGATTTTTAATGATGATAATGCTGAAAATCGTAAAATGAATTAAATCTCTATTATTATCGGATTTCTTTTTCGATAGTAAAAGCGAAACTTCTTCCCAGTATCCTTACCATTTAAAACTCCAAAAAAAATCTTTCCGATATATCTTTGCCATTTGATTGTTTTTTATTTGCTAAATGTTATGCTGTTAAGTAAAATGTTTTTTGAAACCATAAATATGATACAGTTACTGATTTATTGTGGGAAAAGTTGAAAGCAAAGGAAAATATTTTGAGAGAAATAGTTATTGAGTTTAGCTCATCAATATTATAAAAGCTACAACCTTCTGCTCAGGATCACAACAATACTGTAACAGGGAAGATATTTGATAGTGTTAATCGTTTATCTTTCGGATTACAACATTTTGTGACGCTATGAGTTTTGGAATTTCAAACCCGTCTTGTTTTTTCTTTGCGACCTAGAATGCATAAACATTAAAGCAATTATTTTCGTCACAAATTCAAAGAGTATTGATATTTTGATCAAACTAAGTGTAAATACCGGTTTCATGAACAGTTTTACTTTTTTGGTGCCATAAGATGGAAATCTGTTTTGGGAAGAAATCAAGAAAATATTTGATATTACGGATATTATGGATACTTTATGAAATTAAATGAAATGATGCACAATAATAAATTTACCGCTTGAATTTTTGTTTTTAGATATATGATCGGGGAAAAGGATGGAGTGGAGGATAAAATAAAAACAATAAAGTCTTGTAATATTGTTCATTATATTTTTTAAACCAAAATATAATCTGCTGTATGAAGTTCGAGAAATGAGAAAGTATTTTTAAATGGAACAGAAGTTCCAACAAATGTTCTTAAATGTTTGAACACGCAATCCACGAACAAATCGTATAAGATAAAAAGGATCTTATGTGTGATCAAATATTATACTAAAGGGTTAATTTAGTATAGTATCGTTTTCTAAGGTCGAGAATGAAACGAAGATTGCAATTTTTAGTCTTTTAAAAAAATAAGGAAATTCATATGCTTATTTGGTAAATATCAAATCCATATAACTTTTCATATATGGAAATCTTTATAAGAAAGAGATTTGAACATTTCATTTGGCTTTAATATATTTACAATAAGAAGATTCCTTTATTAGCGTTTATTTCTTTTTCTACAATATTCTTCCAATCCGTTTATTAAATATTTACTCGATAACTTAGATGGTTTTATTTTTCACATTTTTGATGAAATATTTTTTTTTTGAGAAACATAGGATAATAATGCAATCAATCACTTTGCGACTTTTAGACGCATATGGAAAACAACTCTGCACCACAGAAATATTCAATTATTTCCAGTTTTGTTCAATCGTTCGTTTAAATCTGTCTTATTCATTGGTTTCACAATTTCACGCTACTTCGATAATATCATAATCTTCGGTAATCTTGTTATCTCGTCGAAATGTTCGAATTATCAAGAAGGCTCGAATCTTTCATTAAAACTGCCAGATGTCATATTACAAAGTAATCATTAAAAAAGTACTATTAATGTACAAATATTATATTTTGGAGTGGAAAAAGTGAACAGATAAATAAATGCTTTTCAATTGTTGAAAGGGTGGTGTGATCTTTCCGATCAATGAATGTAATTGTTTTAGAGAGAAAGAAACTCAGCATATGAATTTAGAATAATTCTCATAAAAGAAGGAATTCGATATGTGAAACCTTGATCTGAAAAAAGGTTGCTTGCAATGTCAAAATACGAAAAAGAGAGAAACGATTCTTTTCATAAATTTACTATGCTTCACTTCAGCTCTTTATTTATTTCATTTAACCCACCTGATACAACAACTCGGGATCCCTTATGACATAAACGGCCTCATAAAGTTCTGCAACAGTTTTTAATATAGAATGTGATGATACGCATATTTGATATTGTTTGAAGAATATCTCTGTGTTGAAATAATAACGATTGAATATTACAATTAACTTTATTCAACGATATACAAATTCATCGCTATAACTAATTTTTATCAAGTGCAAATTTGATTGATAAATAATAAGCATATGGTAATTATTTCATCGTGGCTGTCATATATGTTCTTTATTTCACTAAACTGATGTCATAATAACACAAAATTTTTTGATTTAATTACTTTCTTGAATGATCACAGAAAATTCATCAAAAATCATTGAAAATGTAATCATCTGGCTTTGCTGATGAATAGTTTCCTTAATCTGTAATATGGCCAAAATTATATTCATTTTGATAACTGAAAAATTTAGATTTTTTGAACATTTTATAATTTGAGTAAAAACAATTAGCCGTAATTATATTCATTATTTGATAATTGAAGAATTTAGATTTTTTTGAATACTTTTATATTTTGAGTAAAAACAATTAGCGTCAAAATCTTGCCCAGATTCAGTTTTTTGCTGGTTGATAATTCTATTCCATTAAATTCCTGTTTTCCGGGTATTGCTATTTCCATTCCATTAAATGTTCTACATTGTGAGGAAGAGAACACTTCGAATACCTCAGAAAGAATCGAAATATGAAATCATAAAGCATAATACTTCAAATTGCATTCGCTATTATTATCTTATTAGATTTAATAAACTATAAACTTCATTTAAACTTCTATCGAATAGTTTATTAAATTAGATTGTCTTAGATTTATACTAAGCTTGCAACTATTCTTCATGTAAATTTTTATTAGTTTAATAAACTATGCGA
>CAKAEH010001331.1:0-78151 GCA_916381525.1 Cercopithifilaria johnstoni
TTGCTGGTGTTTTAAATTCATTTATTTGTTATTAATTTATTTTTTGTTAACTTATTCTATATAATATATATTTGAATTTATTATAGTTTTATATTAATTTATTTCTTATAACTTATTCTATGATATGTGAACTTATTTTATTCAATTAAAATTTTAGATAGATGTCGTTAGTGAAACACGTAATTATACGACATGGAATGAAATAAAACAATCACCAGCTATTATTCCAGCACGTGCTGCATTAAATAGATTACATATTTGGCTTGCGGAACATAATTATACTCAAGTATTCATTTAATTATTTACATGGTTTTTGCTATAATTTTAAAATCGTTTCAAAAAAACGAATAATGATATTTATTAAATGAATAATTGATATTAATTAAATTAATTTAATTTTTTATTTTATTCAATTCAATTTTTAGATTTATGTTGATCAAAGAACGTCGGATATTGTAGCATTAACACGACATAATCCGATAACTCATGAGAAAGTTATCATGATTGCATATACGGCATTCAACAGAGATGCTATTTGTTATGATTGTCCAATAGTTGAAGATTTAACATTTACTGGTGATAAATTTTTAATGATAATTTTAATTCATTTTAATTTTTCCAAGAAGAAAAAAAGATCATTCTTTAAAACTATCAATATTTCTAATAATAAATATAAATTTAAACAAAAATGATTTGATAAATTTGAACAATCAATAAAATGATGATAAAATCATTATTGAAAGCTATCATTATTTCTAATAATGAATAAAATTTAACTAAAACAATTAGCTAATTAATGCAATATAAAGTTTATTGCGATAATCTGTTACCTTAGAATAATCATTAATACTAGAAAAAAATAAACTATAATGATTTTCTTCGTTTCTGTTCGAATATTAGTTTTTGTATAATTATCTTAAGATATATTATAATTATCTTAAAATAAATAATTACCTTAAAATAAATAAAAGGTATAAATTTTAGGTTTATTTGATGAAATTCTACTAGAAATTGAATTTCACTATACGTTTAAAGGAAATCCAGGTATATTCTTGTAAATTTATAATGAAAAAAAAATCGGAATTATTTGAAATTTTAAAATTTTAAAATTTAAAAAAGCTTCCTGCAGATAGTACGGATAAAATTGTTGGTTTAAATGGTGCTAAAGTTGAAGTTCGAGAGCATTTGAAACAAGATAATTCGAAATTAGCAGTGATCAAGCAATTTGAAGCAAATGGCAAACTTCACCTGGAGCATTTTCCTTCCGGATCAGTTATTGTTATAAAGTAAGCTAACTTGCTGCTTAATTAAGCTGATCGAAGTGATCGGACAAATTAGAGTAGATTAGACCAGGTGAGTAAGAGATGAAAATAAATTAACATTTTTATAGAGAAATTTTGATGATATCCTCAAATTATTTGTTCAATAAAATTGGTATAAATAATGAGTGCAAATTTTAAATGCTTATCATTAATGTAAAATGTAAGTTAAAATTTTTGATTTGAAATTAAATTTTAACAGGGTATCACCAATCAAGAAGGCAGCAGAAGCAATCAAATTGATTCGTGATTATTTGTCCGGAAAGAATGATTTTATAAAAACATGTAAGTATATATATGTTAATAAGTGATATGTCCTACCAATAAATATTTCCTATCAATAAAATATACGATTATAATAAATTCCTACCAGTGAAATATCCGATTATTCAACCTGAAAAGTTTCCGATAATAAAAACGTTTACATAACTTATTCGTTTACATATATAAATTTGCATATATAAATTAATGAAAAAAACGTTTACATATATAAATTAATGATAGTTTATACGGAATTTATCACTTAGCTATATATTTATAGTTTTTGTAAATGCATTGAAACAATCAACTCTACAAATTTACAATATGCTTCTATTTCGATGTGCCGGAGAAGATCAGGATGATTTCGGATCAGGTTCTTATAATGTACCTAATTGGAAAACATTAGATTATTGTGGCTTACAAGGTTAATTTTATTAAATTGTAAAATTTTTCTTAATTAAAAAACAGGCTTAAAAATTTATATTAATGGCCATTCCAAAGTTTTAGGAACAAATGATCTGTTACAATGATAATTACCTTCAAAAGTTTCACCGCAATGTCAATATATTGGGTGGTTTTTGAAAATGGTTAAGGATAGCCTAGCAAATGCTAATAATCAACTGTTCACATAGAAGTAATTCAATATGGAAAATTATCATTATCAGAAATTATCGGTACTAGAATTAATCAGCAGTATCATTGTTTCTACTGTTGTAGCCCAGTCACTTGAATAATACTTACTTGCGTTAAAATTACATGCTGGAACCATTTATGTGCATATCAATTTCCGGAATTATGTGCTTATTAAAAGGGAATTCACAAAGTGAAAATAATAACAATAATGATTAATACCAATAATAATGGTAGTAGTATTAAATAATAATATTAATGATAATAATGATAAATAGTAATAATGATAAAAATAATAAGTGATAATAGTAAATAATAGCAAATAAGAATAAATAAATAAACAATGACAATGGTAATAAAAATTGGTAAAAATAATAATAAACAGTAATAATTGATAATGATTAACAGTTATAATAAATAATAATAGTATTTAATAATAAAATAATGTTAATTAATAATAATTATTAATAATAATGATTAATGATAATTCAATAAGAATAAAAAAGAGATGCTAGAAAAAAGAAACTTTTATTTCAGGATTATTACCCTATCTAAATGATATCCGATTTCATAATGATCTTGGTCATCCGATATGTCAAAATTTACGCGATGGTTTATGGCTTTGTAATTATATTTATCATCGGCTTAGAAACCATAATCCGGTGCTAACGGAAATTGCTCGTATTATTCGAATTTTATTTCTACCACTTCGTGAAATACCATATGATTTAAGGCCCTGCTATTTTGAAGCATTATTTTCGTTAATATATGAAACAACATTGGAACAATTGATGAAAAAATTGAGTCCGTCAGTTTTTTTCCCTACAATTTTATTTATCTGATATCTAATATCACTCAATCATATGAGGAATTAAATATTTTTTTTTGCAAAGTAAACGATTTATTATTTATCCGGTTTTCCTGAAAATGATCGTTATCTTTTAACAAATATTTCAAAATAGTTTTATGCTCAAACAACATTTTGATTATCCAGCAAATCCATCGTAATTCGGTTCACATTCGTTTATTATCTATATCTTCAGGATTTTCTTTAATTAAATTGCAAAATTAATTGCGCAACAATTTTTGTAGACCATTTATAACAGCGTCGGTATATGTTCAATCATTAGCGCTATCTTCGGTATCCTTCCTTGGAGCAGTTAAAAATGCTAGATTGTCACTATTACCTGATGGATATAAAACAGAAGATGAGCAACCTTCATCACTTTCCGCTGGTTTACCACACTTCTCAACCGGAATTTGGAGGAATTGGGGACGAGATACATTCATCGCATTACCTGGTTGTTGTCTTGTTACCGGTCGATTTCAGGATGCGCGGTAATATCTTTAGATTATATTGTATTTACTCTCGCATAATTTATTTGTTTATTACATATAAGTTGTCATGTTTAGCTATTGTAGGATCGAATTAATTAATCTAATTTAATTTAAGGAAGCAAAATAATGGATATATCGATTCATATTTATTCCTTATTATTGCGACAAAAAAATTTTTATCCTTTATGATACTACTAATATTGTAACAGAATAAATCAAAATTTGGAATAAATTAAATTAAATGCTAAATTAATTAGATAATTAAAATAATAAGTGATTAAATGATTAACTAAATGATAAATTAAATACTTGGAAATTAAAGAATTTAATTCAAAAGTATTAATTGGAATAAACGAAACTAGATAAAGTGAAAAATATAACTCAAAATAATGATCACTGATTGAAGTGAGGAATAAATTGCTAATTGGATGCTGTAGCGAAACATCTATGATACTGTATTCTATAATGGAAATGTATTGTAGAAACTTAATTTTGTCATATGGTGGTGCAATGAGACATGGATTAATACCGAATCTTTTGGATGGAGGATACGGTGCACGTTATAATGCACGTGATGCTGTTTGGTTCTGGTTGTATTCTATTGTAAAATATATTGAAATGGTACCAAATGGTGCTGAAATTCTTAAAAGTAAAGTACTTCGTATATACGTCCACGATGATACCATTTATGGACATGATTTAACTGTAAGCAAATTAATTATTTGCATTAATTTTATCGTATAGTTTATATACTTTAAAAATATATTTGCTGCATAATTTTTAGTGTATTACAATTCGAGTAACTTTATTTCCAGAATTCTTTAGCACTAATTTTAGGTTAGTTTTAGGAGCAAGATCTTGCTGATACAATGCAAGAAACACTTATGCGACATTTCAATGGAATAGAATTTGTAGAGCGTAATGCCGGCCATAGGATTGATGAACATATGCAGGAATCAGGCAAATAATAATTTAATAAGAAACTTTAAATTTTACAAAATTTGTTTTCTCAAAAGAAACGATGAAATGAAGAGTAAGGAAGGCCTAATTTAGGCTCGTTTAACTTCGGCTTTCCTCTTTTTTTCTTCGTTATTGAATTTAGACGGTATATTTACGATGACATCTTAGTAAAAATCAATAATTTCTAGGCTTTCATGTAAAAGCATATGTTGATCACAATACGGGTTTCATATATGGCGGTAATTTATACAATTGCGGTACATGGATGGATAAAATGGGAAGCTCCGCAAAGGCTGGTAATAAAGGTTGGCCAGCAACACCTCGTGATGGTGCTGCTGTTGAATTGCAAGGCCTTTGTTTTGCGACAATTGAGAAATTGGAAGAACTGTATCAGAAGAAACTCTATCCATACGAGGGTGTTTCCGCTGGTTTGTATTGAAATTTTTTTTAACAAAATTTTATGAAATTTAACATTTTTTAAAGTTTCGGAAAATTAGTGCTTGCAAAATACTGTAAGTAATAATTGAATCAATATTTAGTAATTGATAAATTTATAGAAAATAAAGAAATATGGACGTGGCAAAAATGGATGAATATGATGAAAGACAATTTCGAACGCTTTTTTTACGTAACTGACGATGATCAATCACAATATGTAAATAGACGTGGTATAATTAAGGATACGTATGGTTCCAGTCAAGGTTATACAGATTATCAATTACGACCAAATTTCTCCATTACACTAAATGTGGTAAGTTTTATTTTGATAATACATTCTCAAAAATTTTAAAATATTTTTGATTAAAATTTTGTATTCGGAAAATTTAAAAAGGTTAAATATATTTTAAATACAGTGGAATAATTATATCATCAAAAATTCCGACCAAATTTCAGGCTCCAAGATTGATGAATTCAGAAAAAGCTTGGCATGCATTGCAAATTGCAGAAAATGAATTACTCGGACCATTGGGTATCAAAACTCTTGATCCAAGGTAATAACTTAGGCTCAATAATATATTTAACAGAAGACATTTACGACATTTATCAAGTTCCATGATTAAGATCACATAATGATCTTCTGTTTCCATTTCACTATACTAAATAACTAACTATCAACAATAATAATCCAACACAATTATATCCATATGTCAGACACAAAATAATGATCGTCTGTTTCCGTTTCTTTCTACGAAATAACTAACTGTCAAGAATAATAATCCAACATTAATTATATCCACATACCGGAAAATTGTCAAAATTTATTAAATTATTTTTTTTTAGTGATTATAATTACTGTCCATTTTACAATCAAGATGATGATAGTACGGAGAAAAAGACAGCACGAGGTTGGAGCTATCATCAAGGACCAGTATGTTTACAATTATCATAATTTCAACTTAAAATATCATCATCCTTAGAATTTTAGGCTTTAAATTTGAACTACATTTCATAGTTGAAATATAGAATTAAATTTAAAATTTTCACATCTTACCTCAATTTCTTTTTTGTAGAAAGAGAATTGAGATATTTTTTAAAATTTATGATTGCTTTTTTTTGAAATGAACAATTTTTTAAGGAATGGTTATGGGTGGGAATGTTTTTCTATCGAGCTAAATTAGCTATAGCAAAAGTGATCAGTGAAGATAAGAATGATATGGAATTTTATGAGAAAGCTAAACGATTTATACGATCACGAATGGGTGCTTATTGGGAGCATTTGAAGTATTCAAATTGGGCATCACTTCCTGAATTAACTAATGCAAATGGATCACCATGTTATCATTCATGTGGTGCACAAGCTTGGAGTATTGGTTGTATGTTGGAAACGGTTAATGAATTATATGAATTACACAAATTTTGAAATGTTAATTTTGGATTTTTCTTTTGTAGAATTTTGTTACATTCTTTGAGAAATATTTGATGATATAAATGATAGTATTTTCTTAGCTAAAAAAGATTCCATTAAAATGATAGTTTTATTTAGCTAAAAGACTAAAAGAGATGATCGAAAAGTGATCCACTAAAAGATCCACTAAATTTAGCTAGAAAAAAGAGATTCCATTAAAATGATAGTTTTACTTAGCTAAAAGACTAAAAGAGATGATCTAAAAGTGATCCACTAAATTTAGCTCAAAGAGATCCACTAAATTTTCATTGTTAAATTTCTTAAACTTTCAAATTTGTAAAATGAAAACCTGAATTATTCTTATAATAATAGGAAAAAAGGCAAGGTAGATATTTCTCATAAAGAAATTTTAAATTTAGAATAAATTAGACTGTTCTGAATTCATCATCAGAAATCTCTTTTTTTCATTAGTGTTTTCACTATTTAATCTTGGCGATTCTAAACTGCAATTGCGGAATTTTGAAATGGACGATATATGTATTAATTATCTTTATTATCTTTCCCGTTTAGTATTACTATATGGAATTCATTTTACTCGTCCTTTTCTTACCTTTTCATGATGACACATATATTATATTATCATGTAGGCCCAGCGATACTTGTAACCCGTTTCCTTATTAGAAACTGTAATTCAGAAGCTATTACTGTGCAAATTGGCCACATCATTGATCAAGTTGAACGAATGCATTTAATGCAAGTTTATAACTGAAGCAAATAATAAAGCCAACATGCACAAAGCAAATATCTGAATTTTACATAAGATAAATGTCAAGGAATGAAATACACAAAGAACATAGACAGTTGAACAATTATTAAGTTTTTGTATGCATTCGAAAGCATAGAACAATGGTATACCTTCAATTTGAATTTTTAAGTAGTGGAAATCCAAAATATTTTATATCCCTCCTCTAAGGAAATCAAACATTTTCATTATAAATCTCCGACACTACTATTTTCATCCTACGTAGCATTATATTGAGTCAGCACTCTTTCTATAACTGCCAGAATTAAATAATTCCAATATCACTTCGAAGAAAAGAAGAAAAATATCAATTCCGTTATAAAAACAAAATGGGGTTAAAAAGAAATGTAGTACATATATATTATAGCCTGAAAAAGTTCTGAAAAAGCACTGACTGTTCCTGTAATAATGCATATACCGTAATGCAATTGAGAATGAGTCTTGAAAAAGATATGACATCAATCACATAGAGTAATTACATAAATCTCACTACATTACAATCCTTATAAAACGATTATTGCTCATGCTGAAACAAATAAAAGTTGTGAAATTATCTACTAGCATCCAAAAGGTACAGAAAGAAAGTATATAGGGAATCAGAAAATGTCAGAAAAGGTCACTAAAATATTATCAGACAATAATATATTTCACCGATTTGCTTGCTCGCATGCATCGATCCAATCCGAATAGACATCAATTGGTTCAGACAGATAATTGATACTTGTTTGAAAATCCTCGAGGCATACTCGACATGAAATGAAGCCTACATTTCGTTCGCGGTCCCTAAAAAGGAGGAAAATCGAGATTAATACTGAGTTTACCAGTTTTAAGTTTTCGAAAAAATATCAAATTGCAATCGTAATCCTTGTTGAAAAACTGATAACAGATTTACAATAAATTAGGATATGTAAGAGAAATTAGTGAAGTGTAAAATACAACTTAGAATCCCAAACCGTCCTATGTGGCACTGATTTTAATTTTTAAGCATATCAATTATAATGAAAAGCCTCTTAATTCAGCTGAATTGGAGATCTTTCTTCTGTCCATATTAAAAAGCCAACCTTCTAGAAACTGCTCTACAAATCCTTTCTTTAGATCGATTTTAAGCTTATGAAATTTAGTAACCAAATCTTGAATTACATGTTCTTCAATAGCAATTACATGTTACATAGCAATTACATTTGAGTTACATGTTTTTCAATAGCAAACAACTTAGACTATTTTTTTCAGCTAAATAGTGAAAACACAAGAAATTATTTCAGCCATTCTATGCGCTACCCAAATACTTCACAATAATGTCAGAAAATTACAAGTTTTGAAATCAGCTTAAGCTGTCGAAACAAATATTTACAGTTGGAAACTGTAAATAAGAGACATACATTTTTACTTCACATACTCTTTCGTGATTGCAGAATGGACAATTAAATTGCGTCTCCAACGGTACAATTGGTTTCACTTTTGGTGGTGGCTTTCGTTTCATTTTACGCTTCCCCATTTCGATATCCTAAATTAACAACAATAATCAAAAGGTAGCTGGAAACCATAAATATTCGTCGTAATGAAAAGTATTAAATCAATTAGGGCAGCTGCAAAAAGTGTGTACATAAATATATTACACTAACCGGAAATTTCACATGTAACAAGTATAATCATAAATAATTAACGCGGCCCTCGAATGAAATTTATGCATCGCGTTATATTTCATTGGTTATTTATGTAACTGTTTGGATGGTTGTTCTTATATTATTTCTTGATAACTGTATTACTATTATGAATCCATTTAGATGATATATGTTGTGGAATTTAAAAAAGATTAGCTAATAAATTCGTCATTATTTTTCATGAAATTTGCCAAAGTTTAGATGAAAAAGAGAAAGATAGAAGATAAAGCATGATAAAATTATATTGACAAAGAATTTAAGGTATTATATGATTGTATTGATAAAGGATTGTATCAATCTTACACTGATACATGGAAATAAAAATTGTAACTGAAATCTTCCAGCATTATATGTGTTTGAAGATAAAGCATGATAAAATTGTATTGATAAAGAATTTAAGGTATTATAAGATTGCATTGATAAAGAATTATAACAATCTAACATTGATACATAGAGATGAAAAATTACAACTGAAATCTACTAACATTACATGTGTTGTGATATATTATGTGATAATGTTGTAACAAACTATAAATTATCCATATGGATAATTTATTATATTATCCATTTCAGATATTCGACTTAATTTACGGTCAAAGTGTCAAAAATTAAGGTGTAAAAATTAGAAACAAAATAATAACCTTTCAATGTGATATTTATGCTAATTTTTTGTAACATTTGTTAGATTTATTTTTTTCATCAAAACTTTATTGAAGAATGAAATGAATGAATTCATAAATTATTAATGATTTTAAAAATAGAAAAAGAAAATTGATAAAAACAACGAATGGAAAGGAAGGAATTGTCTTTTAGTTGAATTATAAAATTAGAATTAAATTGGAATTAAATTGGAATTAAAATTGGAATTTTCATTTTTGACTGAAAATAATTTATTTCGAATTTTTCAAACTTTTTTTAAAATTTTTTGAAAAATAATTCTGAATAATATTTCATTCGTTTTCATTCAAACAGAAAAATGAAACAAAAATTTTCATTAATTTCTTTCTTTTCTTTTTTTCTTTGTCGTAATTTATTCATTCATCTGTTGTTTACGACAACAATTTGTTTACAACTTTTTCAGGTTTTGTTTACATTTTTTTTAAAAAAAAAAACAAAAAGTAATTTTTGAATTTTGAAATAATTGTATAGCAAAAGAAGTAATTTTGATTCAACTTTTATGTAAAATCATTTTACATGTATATTTTTATCGTCCAAAAATAAGACAAGAAAAGTTGCAATAATTAAATAATATTGCTATTATTCGAATTTAATTAATTAATTAATTAATTAAAAAAATTATTGATTTCTAGTTTTTTTGAGAGCAAAAAAGTAATTTTTGAATTTTGAAATAATTCTGTAGCAGAAGAAATAATTTTGAATCAATTTTTATGTAAAATCACTTTACATATATATATATATATATATATATCTTTATTGTTCAAAAATTAGACAAGAAAAGTTGCAGTAATTAATTAATATTATATTGCTCAAATTTAATTAACTAATTAATATGATATTGTTCAAATTTATCACACTAAAAATTATCACACAATTTATAGCATTTTAAATTTATTACATTTTATTACGAAAATATATTATTTGCAAGAAAAATTTTTAAAACAAATTGATCGATGAGCAATTCATTGAACAGAGAGATTTACATTATTATCCGTTTATTATAATTTATTTTAAATGTTTAATTTTATTACATATTTTTAGTGATTTAACCGATTTATCATTTAAACATTTAAAAGAATATTTCATATGTCTGATCTGAAATAATCTTTATTGCACTCAATTTGTTTTCAATTTATAATTAAATTTAATTCAATATAGACAATGAATTTGATCATAAGAGGTGAAGATATTAGATCGTTGCTTTTTTTAAATAACCAAATTTAACGAAGTTTTTTGTGAGAGAGATAAGCTGTCAACAAATTCATTTGCTTCATTTGTAAATAGCAAAAATATTTGATTAAATAAGCGATCATTTATGTAAATGAAACAAATTCTAGATGTTAGTTTTATTATCATTCTCTAATAATCTTAATTAATTAGCATTTTATAAAATTTGACCATAAGAGATGAAGGAAGAAATTCGCAATATTGTGATGGAGAGATTTTTTGTCGTCTTGGTAATATTTATGATATATTATTTGTTGAAATCAATTTATCATATTTATTAATTATCATATTTTTAATAATTTATTGATCAACAACTCTCTCATCTCTAAAATTTATTAACATAGTCAAATGAAATGAGAGAGTTATCGATCTTCCGTAAAAATTTTCCGGATTAAATCAATAGTAATAACAAAACGATAGAGATCAAAGAAACAACAAAGTGAAAAAGTTATAAAGTGTTCCAAAATTTTAATTATCATACTTTTAATTATCATATCCCACTTATTTGCTAAATTACTTTTATTCAATTAAAAATGTAAAAAAATATTTCAAAATTCATATTACTCCTAAGTATTCAAAAAATACTTAGAAGTGATGGAATTTTGAGAATTACAATAAATTTTTAAAATATTGTAATAAAACATTTTCTACACTTCCACCAAGTATTACAATAAGAGTTAGTAAATAATGTTGTTATATATATAAAAAGCATTTAGAATAATTTACTTCACTTTAAAATATATGCTCACATTCAATATCTGCCTTTCATAATTTTATCATTATTGTGATTAGCAGTAATATCAGTGATATCGAAAACAAATTAATTCCAATTATCTAATAGTTTAACAGAGATAAAGTGGAAAAGACGGCTTTTCCTTTGCATTTAACAATACAAATTCTTCTTTTGAATTTCTGCTATCATTAGATAATTTTCTTGCAATGTTCTCTGATAATATCTTAACGTACAGCATTCACGAAATTAATATTCAATTCATAATTTATATTGATACATCACTTTATCGTCATTGTGCTGTGTGTTTTTCCAAAATCCCATCAAAGGCTTAAAGTTTCATGTCCGAATTCAGTTTCGGTCTCCGTATTCTTGTCCTTCCAAGCAACCATTTTTATGCTTTAATTAAATTTCATGGTTCAATTAGTAAAGAATAAAGAGTAAAGAAACAATAAAGACTCATTGAAGATATTCAAAAAATTTCCATTCAAATGCAAATTTTCTATTAATTTCCATATATGCAAAGCAATACATTTACTCTCTTCAAACATATATTTTAAATATCAAAAAAAAAATATCTGAAATAGAAAAACTTAAAATTCTGTTAGAAAATAAAGGAAAAAAAACTGACGTCCGATTTACATTCATAATAGTTACGAATTCTACGCTAAAGAAGTAGGAATGAAATGAAAGAGTGGCGTGCAAAAAGCAGATACCGTCATGAACTCTGAAGGTGACATATATTGTGTTGAAGCGTAAATGAAAATGAAAACTTCGAACACTTTATATAGATGTTGAAGAATATGCCGCAATGCCATTCACTGTATTTATGAGACTTTTATGGTTATGTCTGCCTTATCTTTGACGCAATGTATATAAGAACATATTAATAATAAGGATAACTGACCGAATACTTGGAATATAAAGTATTATGCTAAAACTTGCACTGTTTTATTCGTGTTAATACACATGCATATTATGAAACCAATACTTACAACATACGAACTTCTTCAATTCACAATATCCAGAATAGATAACTATTTATCTTAATCAATTTAATGAGAACTGAACAATTTCACTACCGGTAACTTACTTATACCCGTAACTTACTTAAGTGATGTGTAATAGTATCCAAGCTTGAAGTGATAATAGCACTATTTCTACCTCATGACACTCTCAATTTTATATCCTAACTTTATATTCTACGTACTTCTAGAAGATAAATCATTGAATTTGTGAAAAAATATGTTTAAATATGTTTTTTGAAAAAGGTTTTTGACAACGGAAGCTAGAACATAGTACTTGGTTATTACTTATCTTCGACTTGCTGCACAAACGAACAATAAACACAATGTTATTTAAACATACTACATGAGATCGACTTTGGAAATGAAGTACAACTTATTCCTTGAGTCTAAAACTTTTAAAATGTATCTAAAATTTCTAAAATACAAATGAAGGCAACATATCTAAAATTTCTAAAAGGCGGATAAAGTTAAAAAATGAAATGTTATTATCTACCATTTCTAACTATAAATCCTAGTACAACATTATTCCTTGAGAAATATGTCGAAAACAGTGTCTGAAATTTCTAAAATTGTTTCATGATTAATATAATTCAATGCTATTAACACCAACTAAATAAGAATTCAGTAGTTAGAAAGAGATCGTGGGAAGTGAAATTTAGGTATAAAAATGTTGCAATGGCTAATATAAGTGCCTCTTAAGAAGACGAATTGCTCACCGAGAGCTTCGGCTAATTCTATGAGTGACACATGCTTTTCGATGAATTTCAGAAATGTATCCGCATTTTCAGCATAACTCAACAATTCCTGCATGAAATCACCATCATTAGCCTATAATCATTATGGCTATTAGAAATAACTAGTTATAGTTTCTTGTTCTCAAATTTAAATTTTGGAGTAATTTCTCTCCAGCTTCTTTATGGGTTTAAAATCCATATAAATAAGACTAGAAAAAAAGACTGACATTAATCAATTTACGCAACGTATTTATGGTGATGTTTTCCTTGGATTTTTCATCGATATAACGAAGAAACTTGAGCATTTCGGTACGAAATCTGCAACTTCTCATCCAAACACGGTTTTCTAATACTTCGTAAAGATGTGAGCGAACAACGATGAAATCAACCATATAGGAATAATAAGCAAAAGTGTCACTGAAAATGGCGATCGAAATTTTTTAGAAAGTACGAAATGCAGTGATATGATTTAATTTAGATAGCAATTGTATTCACCTTTTTTTCCATGTTTCATCTCACATTGTTGCAAAATGTTTGAAACAAACAAAACAACATACAACAATCCACAGGAATAGGTAAGATAGTGAGGAAAGAAATTACTGGAATAGTAAAAAAAATTCATGGTAAATGCAATTGTTACCCTTCGATAAGTCTATCGAATATCTGTCGGAATGTCTTGGGACCATTGCGCAAACATTCATCTACTTCTCGCCCTTTTTTAATCTCATCTTGAATAACATCACTGTAAAACTTGCAATAATTCGAGTTTATTTCCATTTTTGTATCGACAGAATTCCTTTTAGATCTTCCAGCTTCTGCCTCTCCATTAACTGATTTCATCATAAATCGTGGATTCGAATTGCCTCTAGCCCAAAATGTCATGCATTTTCGATTTGGACTGCTATTAAACGATTTGTTGTTGGCAATTTCTGGAGTCACGATGTTGTTGTCATGTCCCACTTCGATCACTGCAGTTGTATGGTCAGTACTGAATACTAGAGACTTATTCATCGCCTTATGTGAGTAGTCATGCAAACTCTTGTAATTTCTGAAATTCTAAAATAACACATACAACTGCGATCTTTCAGCACATATTGATATTTTTCAAGCATTTTGTCCATCCTTCCTGTTTCTCCAACACACCATATATTATCGCGCTCATCAACTAAAACCACTTTTCTAGCTGTCCAAGGATGAGCTGCCTTATATGCTCGATAGGCCAGAATTTTCACCTGCAAACATAAGAAAATATTTTTGTCGTTTGAGAAGTATTGGTATTCGAACCGATTGCAATAAGACTCCGATATTAAGAGATACGCGGTCGATTTCGGAAGCTTTGCTAGATGCCTAATAAACCTCGGTCGACTGCATATAATAAGATTGAAATTTCTGATCCTCCAGAAATATTAGCAATATTTCATGAATGATTACCGAATATTAAACAATACCTGTCTTTGATCTGTCTAAAGGAGATTATTTTCAAAAAAGAATTGAAAAATCAGAACTGGTCACTGCAAAAAGTTAATATTTTACATTAAAAGAAATCAGATTTTTGATTTCGATAATTTCAAATAATAGCCAAAATTAACAGAAGATCAACTTACTAATGTTCCTACAGGATATTTGTTTGCTAGATTCACTTCATTTGATACATTCTTGCTTAAGCCGAATACTGTTTGAGTTGTCCAAGGACCACGAATTATTTCAATTTTAATGTATCCCGTGCTGCTTACTGCGCTAACAACTTTGCCTATGCCATCCAAAACAATGCTTTTATCATACCTGAAAGTTTTCTTTGGCCTTGGAATTTAAAAACTATACCTTGAATAAACCTAAAAACTTAAGATGTTTCTAATAAAAAAAATTTGATCTGTTTCTAATTTGTAGGTAGAAATAGAATAAGAAATTCCAACACTAACTTATTGTATCCATGAATTTGATTAAGAGATAATTGCAAACAATTTACTACATAAGTGATATACATCAATGTTAATACTACTCTTAATTTTGTGAATATCTTCATTACCTTATGGCATTCTTATAAGTGGGTAAAGCTCTACGTTCCCATGCTGATGGAATTTCCAAGCATGTAGGATTGAGCATGACCATATCGTTTCGGCATAGAATGAAAAACTTTCGGTGCTTCTCCAAAAAATGGTATATTTTTTCTTCAGTATTTCCAACTTCGTGTATAACTATCTGTAAATTATATTATGATATCAATTTATTTATGATTAATAAATATTGCTACTCCCTTTGTTCTTGGCACTTCATTATTTCATATTCTATTCACTGTTGTAGAAGTGAAGAAGTTAGCCACTTCTGTAGATGTACTCAAAGAAATTCATACCGATGCCAATTATCAAAGCTTAGAGAAATAACAAATGAAATTTCATTCTTGAAACTAAACTTCATCATGTAATAGCCAACATTTTGAGCACACTTGAAGAGCTACTCCATCAAAATCTCTCAATGTATATCACAAAGAACTAACACCATTAAAGCGTATGATAATTTGAAATACAATTTTCACATTACGCTTTGATTGATCGGCATCACATAGAAAGTTGACCAAATATCCGAACATTTCACGAAATTCCTGTGAACGATTCTTGACAAGATCGAACGATACTTCAAAGACATTAGAGCGCATTTCGATGAATGTTACCAGATCATCCAATGTTTTGAAATTATTTCCCTGAAATGTGAAGTAACAAAAGCTTAACCAACTGAATAAATTTCGAAAGAATCTGATGATTAATAATGTTTCTTTCACAAAAATCAAGGCATGGATATATGGACTGAAAAATACTGGACTGAAAAATTCATCACTCAATAATCCAATATCTAAATTCTACATGAAAAAAAAAGATAGACTCGAAGTCTTTACCTTATCAATTTTACTGACAACATCGTTCAAATGATTAAATGTCAAAGCACCACTTTCCGCAAGAATTCGGTCCAGTAATACTACTTGTTTCAATTCTTTGTCAATTTGTTCGCATGTAAAAACCGGTCTTCCACTTACATTATCCATCAGTCAGAAAAACAGGTGATACTTTCATACATCTATTAGTGATAAGTTAGAAGGACATAAATTAACGATGAGGGAATGGAAGAAAAAATATATTGTGAACGATAAAAGCTTGAATAATGCAATCGTGAAGTAAAATATCAAAAGAACTTAACAAAAAATATTTTCATTCATTAAAAGATATAAATTAATATTTTCGGTGAATCTTACACTTCTATATTAAGAAATAACATACATGATGAATATCAGAAACAAATAAGATGTAGCCATATAAAAAACTAGTAATGCTAAAATAAATATCAAAATAATACAGAATGGAAATCAAAATTAATATTAAAATTATTTTAAAATGATATTGACGAACATACTGATGGACGGATCCGATTAATATTCAAATACAAGAATTACCGTCTTATCACTCTCGTGCTTTACTCGAATTTCGATCTCTTCTCTATGTAAATCATAAGAAATTAATGCTGCTTGTCTTGAAATCAATGTTTTGAAATCAGCAAAATGAAACCATTAGAACTATGCCTATCTTTACTTCGTTTCTTTACGTAACCACAAGGAATGTATCTCACTTTAATGCTTTCCGGAAATCGAAGACCAAACTGACACTAAATTTTCCTCAGGAAATTTCAGCATCATATTCTCCGCTACTTATCCTTGAAAATGAATTCACGTATAACCAACCATTTCACAATCCGTTGCATATAGCAAATACGAAATATTCAATCCTACGCGAGTGATCCGGAAAAAATTACGGTAATTTATACTTCACTCTTTCCTCCAAAAAAATTGAGAGCAGAGGGGATGATTTGGTTTGCGAGGATTTGACATTAGAGAGTTAGAAAAATATTTAGATAGCGTGTTATATTGAATTAGAAGTGAAAACAAGATACAGCTGATATAGTGCGCAATGAGATGATAAAGATGGACAAAGAAAATTGGAAGGATATGATGCATTGAGGAAATGCTTTTAATTAGTTACAACTAGTAATTATAAGCAATGATTGAGTATTTGTGTTAGTTAGTAATTAAATGAAAACATTATTCTATCAAACTTTCAATTTTAAAGCCTTAAATTTGCTCCGGTTAAGGTGTATTGGTCAAGGCTAAATTATTTTGTCAAATCGGGAAGTATTCAAAATAATGAACGATCATTTGAAATGAACGGTCACATTTATTTTAAAATTATTTGCTTATTGCTTACACAAATACATGCATTGCATTTTCTTCTCATCACTGAGTAAAATACTTTCGGTTTTACTGTTGCTACATTCTTCTGAATATCGTTTTCCGAAACATTCCAATTTACAATTACAAGTAATTTCCTGTGATATTATTAACTGCAGTAATTCTTTAATTCGACGTATCTATCTTATCCATAAAATTTTAAATTTGTCCAGCTAAAGTATTCCTATATTTAGACAACTTTATCAGTAATTAATTGCATAGAACGTAAAATGCTAAAACAATAATTTCTCATTCATTTCGAATTTTATTTCAAATTTTTTCGAAATTTATTTTATCTCAAATTTTTTTCCTATTTTGCTTCGCTTTTTCATTTCAAATTATTAAGGCAGTTTTCATGTTTATTTTAAATATTATTTCAAAATTACAACGACATCTTTTGCCTTATTACAAATTTATAGTTAATTTATAGTTAGTTATAGTTCAAATTTATAGTAATTTATAGTTTATAATTTATAGTTACAGTACAGATGTATTTTAATTTTTGGAACTACAAAAATTAAAAGATTTCGCAATTTGTTGCAAAACTTATCATTATCAGTATCATATTGATTAAGTGATGATCGTAATAGTTTAAGTGTGATGTTGAAACTTACTTCACATATTATGTTTACTAAACAATCAAAGATAATTATAAATGAGGTAAATAAATGTCCTTCGTTGGAGCTAATCAAAGACATAATTATATAAATTTTTATCACTAAACAATGTGTTAAGTATTATATATGAATATTAATCACTAAACGATGTGCTAACTATTTTATACATATAATTTCAATAATCAAAGAATCAATTATATGAATATATAAATGTTATCACTAAACGATGTGTTAATTATTACATACATATAATTTGAAAATAAATATCCTTCATTGGAGCTTATCAAAGATTTAATTATATAAATATTATCACTAAACGATGTGCTAATTATTATATATAAATATTATCATTAAACGATGTGCTGATTATTATATATAAATATTATCGCTAAACGATGTGTGTTAATTAAATAAAATTCATACAATTTCAATATTTTGCAATTTCATTCAAATACTATGAAATAGAAATAAATGTGGAATTAATTGGATATATCTCATTTAAATTAATGTTATTCATTATCAGTTTATGAATGGTCAAATTTGAACATGTTGTAATCTGCAACAGTTGTTCCAAATTTTTAAAATTCTTTCGCTTAATTCTTTGATTAGCTCCAATGAAGGATATTAATATTTATCTCATTTATAATTGTTTACATTTGTAGTGTAATCGATATTTCGATAATATTTTTTTAATTCCACGAAATTATCCTACAAATTTCATTACCATATCGCATTTTATTCTTTTCAATATAAATTTTCTTCTGTGATATTTGCATGAAAACAAAGAAAGGTGTTGAAATTCATTATTAAATTTAAATATTAAAATTAATTCGAAATACGAATTACTATAATTTATAAAATATACTAAAATTCATCGTTAAAATTTAAATGTTATAATTAATTTGAAATATGAATTGCTATGATTAGTAAAGTGTACTAAAATTCATTATTAAAATTAATTTGAAATATGAATTGCTATGATTGGACATTAATTAATATTTATCCCATTTATAATTGTTTATATTTGCAGTATAATCGATATTTCGATAATATTTTTTTAATTCCACGAAATCTCAATAGCATATCGCATTTTATTCTTTTCAATATAAATTTTCTTCTGTGATATTTGCATCAAAAAAAAGGTGTTGAAATTCATCGTTAAAATTTAAATATTAAAATTTATCTGAATTACTATAATTTATAAAATATACGAAAATTCATTGTTAAAATTTAAATATTAAAATTTATTTGAATTGCTATGAATTTATAAAATGTATCGAAAATTTGCAAAAAAATTTTTCGTGTAAATTTTTTCAACATTTATTTTACTCATTCAAAAATGATTGATTCATTTTTCATTCAATCCATTCCAAACATTTTTGTTATATTTATTTGTGTTAAAATTATTTGAACATTTTTTTTTTGTTAAATAAATTTGAAAGATAATTTTTGTATTAAAAAAAAAATTTTTCACAAATAATATAATAAATATAAATAATATAATAATAATATAATATAATAATACAAATAATATAATAATGAAAATATCTGCTGATACGGATACGTGTAATGAAAATATCTGCTGATACGGATACGTGATCGTTCCCTTTTTTTTTCCCCTTTTACTTTTTGTCCAACCAATACAATTTTTAAAATAAACCATAAATTTTGAAGTTTGAATTTTTTGTCTTTTTAAAAGTTGAAAGCTTTTTTTTTTTGTTGTTGTTGTTGAAAAATTGTTGTTAATTAATATGAGAAGCAAAAATGCTTACCATTTGCTATTATTTATCTTAATGAAAATTTTTGCTTTAAATTGCTGAAAAGTTTAATTAACTTTTGTGAAAATTTTTTCTGCTAACATTTGAAGAGAATTATGAGGAAGATTGGAAAACAAAAAGAAAATTTCACAATGCAAAGCATTCTAAATCAATTAACAAATTTGCTAATTAATTCAACGAACGAAATTTTTTAATCAATTAATTTAACACATGTGCATATATACATGCCACACACACACACACACACACACACATATATATATATATATATATGCATACCCCTACGCACACATACATACATAACAATGATGAACTAAATACATCGAGAGTTTTTGATTTAAAAATAGTAAAATTAAAAAACAAATGTATGCACATGCATGTTACATACACGCACACACATATGCAGATACACACATGCAAGCTATGTGCACAAGCATGCCACATACACGCACACATATATATAGACACGTGCATGCTACACGACACATATACACGCACGCCACATACGCGCACACATACAAATACACACATGCATGCTGCACACACACACGCATCACATACGCGCACACACATATACATATAGACACGCTCATGCTACACGCACACTCACACGCACGCCGCATACATGTACACTACAAATACACACATGCATGCTGCACGCACACACGCCAATACACGCATACATCCCATGCTGAACCTATAAAATACATTTGAAAATTTTTTGATTTAAAAAATTAAAAATTAAAAAACAAAGAAAGGAAAGATTTCAATTGACCTTTAGCTTTTATTATAGCAACCTTTTTCTCTTTTCATACATTTCAGAAAATCAATGAAAAGAGAAGAGAAAAAGAAAATGATAAAATAAAATGAAATTTCATTTGAAAATTTATATATCACTTTCTCTCTTAAATTTTATTTTGCAAAAAAAAGATTTTCAACATTTTGATAAAAATGATAAGAAAAAGAAATTGATATGATAATTTAAAGAATAAGTTGAATTTTTGATGAAGCAAAAATTTTGTTCCCTGAAAATTTACTTGTTGTATGTGTTTAAGTGAAATGTTGAGTTGTGTGTGTGTGTGTGTGTGTGTGTGTGTGTGTGTGTGTGTGTGTGTGTGTGTGTGATAGTGAAAGAATTTGAAACAACTGTTTTCAATCTTTCTCGATATTTCATTGCTTTTGTCCATGGCTATTATAACTTAGTGAATTAAAAAATTATTTCTCAATCACTTCAAAACAATCATATTTCCTTCCAACAATAAATTATTTCAATTTAACACAATTTTCATTTCAAAATTATTTTTGCAAGAAATAAACAAACAAATGAATAAACGAATAAACAAACGAATAAACAAAAAGACAATGAAATGAATAATTAATAAATTATGCTAATGAAATTATTTGTAATTGTAAGCAAAAAAAAAAATAAATAAACAAAACAAAAATGAAATGAAAATTAATAAATTTAATAATTAATTAATAGTTAATAATTAATAAATTTGATAATTAATAAATTACGCTAATTAATTACTTAATTAACAAAATAATAGTTAATAAATTATGCTAATGAAATTATCTATAATTGTAAGGAAAAAAGGAAAATATGATAGTTTTATTTAAATTTTTTAAAATTGATATATGTAACGAATAAGTGATAGTTATTAACAGAATAATTTTTACATATGATATCAGTTTTTGATAAATTGATTTAATTTAAATAAAATTATTAAATTTCTTTTTTCTATTTGCAAACATAAATCTAATCAATTTATCATTAGTATTTTTAATCTTTAATAGTTTCTCTAATATTTTATCAATTATATTAATTTAATCTTTAGGATATTTTCTTTATCAGGTTTTATTCAACTCTAAATAACTATAACTTATTATATCTATAATAATTAATATGTAGTTCATTTAAAAAAATAACAAAAAAAATTTTGCAATATATAACTTGATCAAATATTCTTAGATCAAATCATTCAGGAGATCGCGGGAATAAATTTTCGTTTCCTTTTTATCATTAAACTTTTTTACTTTGTATGTTTGATTTTGCTTCAAATATATTCATGGTAAATTTGCTAGCAACCATATACAACCAATCAAGATAATTATTTGAATATTTCATAATTTAATTAATCAACCAATCAAAATAATTATTTGAATATTTCCTAATTTAATTAATCAACCAATCAAGATAATTATTTGAATATTTCATAATTTAATTAATCAACCAATCATGGTAATTATTTGAATATTTCAAAATTTAATTAATCAAACAATCAAAATAATTATTTGAATATTTCCTAATTTAATTAATCAACCAATCAAGGTAATTATTTGAATATTTCTTTCCAAAGAAATTCTATTACAATTGCACAAATTCGTTATCATTTATAATCCTTTTATAGTGATAATTAAATTTCTTAAATTATTTCAAATTTAAAATGTTGTAAACTTTTCTTCAAATAATAATTCAAATACATTTCAATTTCTTTTCGCAATTTTTTTTGAAATATTTTCCTAAAATTATTTTACGATGGAAAAAAAGAAAAAAAACAGTAATTAAAAAAATTTTACTAATATTATTAAAATAATAGTAATTTTTTTTAGTTTTATACTCTCTTTTTTGTTTTTCTTCATCAACAATATGTGGAAAAAAGTTGAAGGAAATATTTGTGTTTGAGAATTTAGAAATGTTGAATAACAACGTATATAAAACTTTTCTTTTTTGTGTGTGTGAGATTTGCATCATTGATATTTTCGACGTTTCTTCCACATTTTCTTTTACGTTAAAACATAAAATTTTTTTGAATCTAAAAGAAAATGACAAATGAAGAGGAAAAAGATTGAGGAAAAAAGATGAAATAGAATATATTTAGATATATTTTATTAATAGAGGAAAAGAATGAGAAAGAATTGTGAAAGAATTTTTTGTTGAAATTTTGTTTGCATTTTTGTTTTTTGTTTTTTTGTTGAAATAATTTTGAAAAGTTTAAAATTGTATTAACATTGAATAGTTTTTCATATGATGAAATATAGTATAGTGATTGGTTAAGATAAGAATTAAAAAAGTTATCTAAAAAGTAAGAGAGAGAGAGAGAGAGAGAATATAAAAGTTATGATAACAATTGTTAAAATTTCATTTGATAAAAAAATATACGGGAAAGCGGGGGAGTGATAAGATAAGAATTGAGAAAGAGAGAGAGAGAGAGAGAGAGCAAAATGTTGAATGTTATCTAAATTTCAGGTTAGATGAGTAAGATATCCGGTAGGTGAGATTTAAAAAGTTAAAACATTATATATATATATGTGTATCTGTGTGTATGTGTATTTGTTGAATCTTTCCGACAAAAGTTTAGAAAGTGGAAAAAGCGATGAAAAATGTAAGATTGAAGGCAAATCTCTTTTTTTTTCTCTTTTGTTATTTCTCTAGGGTGCTTTTAACTACTTGCCTAACTACCTGCCTGATCCTATCCATTCTAAAGTGCTAACTAAGCAAAGCAACTTAGGTTGTAGCAGAAAGCGCAGCTGTAAGCTGTAACTTTTATTCCTATCCTTTCGTCTTTCCTTCATCGCTTACTCGACCTTCTCTCACTATATCGTCTATCGCATTATAAATATTAGATTCAAAGCATCATTTATTTTGGTGTAGGAAGCTCGAGCAATATAGCTCGAGCTCAAATTTGAGCGCAAACTGCCTGATACTGCTGCTTGTATCAGAATGTGTGAATTAAAATATATGTGTGTGTGTATGTATGTGTATGTGTGTATGTATGTATCTGTATGTGTCTATATTTATGTATGTTGTAAAGTGGAAGGATGGAAGGTTGGAGTGAAAACGAAAAGCTATATTACATTTCACCTTCACTTTACGTCAACTTCAACAAACATTCTTCAGGCTATAAGGCATCAAACAAAAGGGAGTTGTGATCAGTGAAAAGTTTGCGGCGGTAATTTAGCAACAACTATTTTTTTTTAATTGGCTACGGAAGGAAGGAAGGCTTATTTGTATTTTGTTCAACTGATAAATTTAAATTACTTCGACAATCTTTCACAGTTTCATCATTTATATTTCTAAACTATCATTTCTGCTTTTGGTACCAACAGATAGCAGCAACAACTAATATTTTAACGCGACAAGTGTAGTAAAATTAAATTGCAAAACAATGGAATGCGAAAATAATCCAGCATGGCCATTTTTGCGACAATCGCGCGAACAAATGATTGCGGTATGAATTTATAACATTTTTCTTTTTCATTTTTTTCTGAATTAATTTTTAATTATATATCGCAAGTTCTTAATATCGCAAGTTCAACTTTTTCATCAAATAAATTATATCATATAAATTATTATAGCAATAATGGAATTTGTAATATGCTTGTAATATGTAAGATAAATTATCGAAAACTGATATTTTGATTTTTTCCTTTTATTAAGTTGGTGCTAATTAATTATTTTAAATACTAATATTATCGTTTCCTGATTTTTTTCTTAATCTATAATTTCATTCATTCATTTATTCAGTTCTATCCAATCATTATCATTCATATCTTCTTCACATATCATTATTTAGCTAATTTTGCTCACTTATCTCATTCCTAATTACGAATAATATTAGAATTACATTATCCGTAAAGAAATGAATTTCGATTTTTAATTAAAATTTAATTAAAATCAATATCAGAATTCTTCCACATATTCTTCATATATCTTTTCCACAAATATATATTTATGTATAAAATTGGATGTACAGATGTATATTTTCAATTCTATTCGATCATTATTATTCACTTATCATTTTCTCTCTCTCTCTTTTCTGATATCTTTGATTATCATAGAAGATAATGAATTTAAAAAAGTTAATTAAAATCATTCCTAAAATTTCACTCATATAAAATGTATTAAATTATTTTAAAAAAGTAATTAACATTGTTGATAAATGATTTGCAAAATAATTCAGCTTAAACTTCATATTATTTGCTTTATCAAAAAAATAAAATTGAGCTAGGAAAAGCCTTAGTTTTAAATGAACAGAAATGAATGAGATGACAGAAGCGAAATAGACAGACGAAATTAAAACGGATAAGATGAAAAGGACTGGTTGAAATGACAAACAGATACGGGGATCGGATGATCGAATGAAGAAGAATTGTGGTTGCTTCAATTTTCTTCGTGCTAAAAAGATATGGCGAAGAAAAGAGAAAAGAAAAAAAGGAAAGAGAGAAACATTTTGTAAAGTTTGATTTGAATGAGAAAAAAATTTGTAAAGGAATTTTATATCTGGAAATATTACATTTAAATTATTTAATTAAAGAATTTCAATATTTGAAATTGAAAAGATAATTACATTTAAATTATTTCATTTCTTTTATAATTAATTAATTAAAAATTTCAATTTCTTTTTAGTATTTAATTAAAAAATTTTTAAGAATTAATTTTTAAAAGTAAAGTTATAAAATTCGAACAAAAATTTTGTCGTATTTTAATAAGCGTAAAATTATTGGTTGAATTGTATTTCATTACTTACTTCTTTACTATTTCAAATTTTAATTTTATTATAATAATACTTTCTTTTTTCTCTTTCTCTTTATCTCTCTCCCTCTATTTTTATATTTTAAAATTATATTAAAAGGTATTTATCGCAACAAAGAAAGCAACCATTTCGGATCATCTGAAATTAATATTAACAAAGGTCATAATGATATCAAAGGTCGAGAAATGACTTGCTCCAATTTCAAACTAATCATTAAAGCATAAAATCAAACTAATTAAGTTAAAGCATAAGAATATTTGATTATGAGCAATTTTTTAAGGTTTATTTTTTTTCAGGATCAATCAAAACCGTACGATTCGAAAAAGAATGTTTGGATTCCGGATGCGGAAGATGGTTATGTTGCTGCGGAAATTAAATCAAGTAAAGGTGACTCTGTCACTGTTGTTTCTGCTCGTGGAAATGAGGTTTTTCTTTTGTTATATAATTTTTACAAAACATTAACAAATTATCTTTTCAAAATCGAAAATACAATTTTTTAAAATTACTTAAATTTAAGCATATCTTTTTGTTTTAGCTTTAAATGATAAATTTGATTATAATATTTGGTGACAGTCTTATTAAAATTTTTATTCAGTATTTTTGAACAGCAAATTTTATGCTAAAAAATTCTTTGTAACTTTTTTAAGCTAATTAGAATATCAATTTAATTAAACGATGATAAATTAGAAAAGAAGATTAGAATTAAATTTAACAAAACATACATTTATTTGTTTCTTTTGTTTCAAAAAATTTAAACTTCTGAGCATTCACTGTTTTACATATAAATGCATGAAAATAATTTTTTCAATAAATTAAAATCCCAAAAGTTTTAAAACAAAAGTTAATATTTGAAACAAAAGAAGAAAGAAATTAAAATTCAAAAGTGCTCATATATTAATAAAGTATTAATAAATTAAAATCCTAAAAATATCTAAAAACAAAATTTAACAAGAAGAAGCGATTTTTTTAAAAACAAAACTACAAATTATACTATAAAATTATTTGCTTATATTAAAATGCTAATTATTTCATTTCATTTATTTTAAATTACTTTCTTAATTATTCATTCTTTTTAGGTAACATTAAAAGCAGAAATTGTGCAAGAAATGAATCCACCAAAATTCGAAAAAACGGAAGATATGTCAAATCTTACTTTCCTAAATGATGCTTCCGTTTTGCATAACTTACGTGCACGCTACGGTCAAATGTTAATTTATGTAAGTTATCATCATTCCTTTGTATTTTGAAATTTCATTCATATCATAATATATTAGTGATATTTGCATATTTGTTAATTCATATTTCATTTTAGCAAAATTCGTTTTTTCATTTCCTTTCAGTATATTTTAAGCTTTAACTTTTACTCTCTTTTCGTTTCACTCTCTCCCTCTCTCTCTCTCTCCCTTTCCCTCCGTTATAAAATGAAATGAAATTTTAATTAATTAAAAGACATATATTTCTCATATCAGAATGGTAATCCTGTAAAGTAGAACTTAATATAAACAATTTATACATTTTCATTTTACTTCTATAATATGCATGTAATGTAATTAAATATTAGAAAGCTGTAATTAAGTAATGTAATGTAATTAAATATTAGAAAGCTGTAATTAAGCAATGTAATTAATTATTAGAAAGCTGTAATTAAGTAAATTTAATGTAATAAACTATTTAAAGATTCATGTAAATTTGTTGCAAATTAAGTAAACAACATACATATAAGTTTATTCCTATAATTGCATGCAAACTTATAATATAAATTTTTAATCAAATTTATTTGCAGACATATTCGGGACTATTCTGTGTCGTGATTAATCCATACAAGAGACTTCCGATTTACGAACCATCCGTAGCCGAAATGTATATGGGTAAACGACGAACTGAAATGCCTCCTCATTTATTTGCTGTTTCTGATGAAGCATACCGGAATATGCTTGTCGATCATGAAAATCAATCAATGTTAATTACCGGTGAATCTGGCGCTGGAAAAACTGAAAATACTAAAAAGGTCTTTTCATCTTTTTTTTTTCGATATTTTTAAATTAAAATTTTTATATAATAATAATAATGTAATTACAAATAAACAATTGTATATTGAAGTGTTTATATAACGTAAGAAAAGTATATGTAAGGATATGATACAATGATTCATTCATTTATCAAATTATAATCATTTTAATATTTAATTGTATTAGCTATTCTTTCTGAATATTTAACTATATTAACTGTTCCTTTTGATTATTTAACTATTCCTTCTGAATCATTGCATACCATGACAAAATATAAAACATAAGCGAAAAATTTTTTGAAAAACCGGAACTATTTATGATGATTCTATTAAACTTAATTAGATTTAAATTGCTGAAAATGAAATTCAAGAAGCAGAATATGCAAAATAATTTCATATTATTAAAATCAACATATGCCATATATGTATGATTGTATCCGTATCCGGATGTTGTTAGCTGGAAGTGTATTAAATAGGATATTCTTATTTACTGATGATATCTTTTATTATATGAAATGAATCAATGATTTTGCAAAATAATTTCATATTATTAAAATCATCGTAAGCCATATATACATATGATTATATCCGTAACCGGGTGTTGTTAGCCGGATATTCTCATTTATTGATGTTATCTTTCATTAGATGATTTTAGGTTATTGCCTATTTTGCAACGGTAGGTGCATCCCAATCACGACAAGAAAGTGCAAAAAAGGGAGAAGTGGAAGAAGCATCAAATGAACCGGCTAAAAAGAAGGTAACCTTGGAGGATCAAATTGTTCAAACAAATCCGGTATTGGAAGCATTTGGTAATGCAAAAACTGTCCGAAATAATAATTCATCACGATTTGGTAAATTCATTCGAATTCATTTCTCGAAATTGGGCCGTGTGGCATCATGCGATATTGAACATTGTTAGTTTCTGCATTAATTCTTTTTTTTCTAAATTTAATTATCAAATTAAAAACAAAAAAAAAATGATATTTTAATTAACGAAATTATTGCTATCATTATGGAAAATAATTCTATCATATTCTTAGTTATGTATCATCAAAGTATCATTAACGATTATGTTTCATTAATAGTTATGTACATTAGTTATGTATCATTGTAACGATTTCCTGATTATGTCTTCATTTAATCAATACCGGAATAGTAATTTATAGATGAATTTAATTTAGTTTTCAGTTTATTTTGGAATACTTCAAAAATATATTCTTTTAACAACTACTAAACTCATTCCCATTCTTCCTACTATAATAAAACTATTCAACTAAATTATATTATATGTATAAATAAAATAAATTAAAATAAATATCAAAAATTAATTATCAGATATTGTTCAACTTCATAATTTCAAAACATAAGCATTTATTTTAATTAATTATTTGTAAAATATCAAAGTGATTTTGAAATTGTTGAAAAATTTTTTCAACTAATAAGTAAACATTGTAAATTGTAATTTTTAATTAATTAAAAATTTTAAAATTTCACCAAAGAAATTTTGTATTTTAATTAGCATTCTTTTTAATAGATTTGCTTGAAAAATCACGTGTTATACGTCAAGCACCAGGTGAACGATGCTATCATATATTTTATCAACTGTATTCCGATTTTATACCATCGTTGAAGAAAGAATTATTATTGGATAAGCCATTGAAAGAATACTATTTTGTTGCACAAGCTGAACTTACAATTGATGGTGTGAATGATAAGGAAGAACATCAACTTACCGATGAAGCATTTGATATTTTACATTTTTCATTGGAAGAGAAAACAAACTGTTATAAATTAATGTCAGCAATAATGCATATGGGTAATATGAAATTTAAACAACGACCACGTGAAGAGCAAGCTGAACCGGATGGTACAGATGAAGCAGAAAAAGCATCCGCAATGTATGGTTTAAATCATGAAGATTTCCTGAAAGCATTAACAAAACCAAAAGTTAAAGTTGGCAATGAATGGGTCAATAAAGGTCAAAATATTGAACAAGTAACATGGTCAGTTGGTGCAATGGCAAAAGGTTTATATTCGAGAGTTTTCAATTGGCTTGTGAAAAAATGTAATCAAACGTTGGATCAGAAAGGTATTTCGCGGGATTTTTTCATCGGTGTATTGGATATTGCTGGATTTGAAATTTTTGATGTAAGTTGTTTAATTTGATTTTCTTTAATTTAAAAATTTTGAAATTAAAAAATGTTAAAAAATTTACATAAAAAAATTGAATAAATTTTTTCATTGAAATTTATAATTTAAATTCTATTTTGATTAATTAGCTAATTATAGATTATATTTGTAGCAGATAAATTAGTTAAATATAAATTATATTTATAGTGAAATTTTTAATGCAGACAAAAATTTTTTCTAATAGTAATAATAATAATAATATTATAATAATAATTAATAATAAATAATAATAACTTTTAATTTTTGTATAATTATTTTCAATGATTTATTTTAAAACATTAATATATTTAAATTTAAATTTTTATTTTAAATTATTGAATTTTTTTCAAAAAAACGCGATAAGATAAAAGAAAAAAAATTATATTTAAAACAATGAAAAATATTGGTAAATATATTTTTGCTAAAATATCAAATATATTTGATAATATTTAAGATGCATTGGAAATTTGATAAGATAAATGATTATAATGGGTGGATGAAAGCAATGATAATAAATCACTTCTCATCTTTATGACAACATCTACAGTTAATCATAATACAACTCTTACTGTACCTCAACTTGTCCAATTTTGTATCACATTTTTTGGTTAGTTCATTTTCTTCTTTCAACATAATAATTTGAATGGAGTTTTCTTTTTTCATTCCTAAAATTAAAATGTTGTAAATTTTCAATTAAAAAATATTTAACATAGTGAAGTGTGAATTTGATGTTAATTCAATTTACTTATGATAAATGGTCAGTAATTGGTCAATTGGTCAACACTGATGATAATATGATATTTAATCATTGCATTGAAAATTACACTGTTATCTAATTTATTTTACTTTTTATTTATTAGTAATTGAAGGAGGGAAAAAAAATTTTATATATTATCAAAATGATTTTATATTTTAGATGGTGACGAAGATGTAGGAAAGGATTCTTTTCCATGGGCATTATTTCACGTTCATGAATGGTTTGTTGACAGTTGTGAGTTGATGGCACATTTCATATCAATTTTTCTTGTAAGCAATTTTTTCTTCCTTTCTTTTTCTAAATTTTATTAACAAATTTTTTTAGTTTGATTTTTATTAAAATTATTCAAAAAATTATTTCTTTTTGTATTTTCAAAATTTTTTGTTTTTTGTTTACTTTTTCACAACTATGGCGATATTTATTGCCACCACATTATTTATATTGCAAATAGTTTGAATTAAAAATTTCTAACTCTTTCTTGGAAGCCAAAAAAGGATCACTTTAATAGTTAACTTATATTAATGAAGTTAATGGGTGGCAACAATAATATGATGAATTAAAAATTTCGAACTCTTTCTTGAAAGCCAAAAAAGGATCACTTTAATAGTTAACTTATATTAATGAAGTTAATGGGTGGCAACAATAATATGATGAATTAAAAATTTCGAACTCTTTCTTGAAAGCCAAAAGACGATCATTTAAATATTTAACCTTGAAGTCAACTGGTAACAACAATAATGCACTGCATTATTATATTTGGTAACAACAATAATGCGATATTTTTAATTAATTAATTAATTTTTATACGATCTATCAGATGGTTTAACTGAAGAAAATTCTTATGCTTTCAACTTTAAGATATCTGTAAATCGATAAATTTATTTTAAAAAGAAGTTAAATATAGATCGATAAAAGAATTACATGATGAAGGAGAAAAGATTTTTAGTTCTTTTTATTAAATCTTGAGTTTTATTTAAATTTTAAATCTGAATAATTAAAAATATTATGATTGATATTGTTATTGTATGGATAGATTGATGCAAGCCGTAATGACAATTATCGTAGATGATAATATTTTTGCAAATTAACAACATTTTTTATTCACTTCATAAAAGAAGTTCAAAAATACTTAGATCAACAGCGATCAACGTAATTATCATTAAATAAATGAGGAAAATATTGCAATGATTATAAATTATTTATGAATTTTTCTTCAAATTTTTTCACTATTCTACAACAAAGTAGAAAACGATTATTTTCAATAATTTTATTTAGGATGCAGTAAACGATAATGTTACCCGTTTACGAATATGTCGAGCAGTTGGATATTGGATCCGAATATGTCCAACACATTTTGATGCATCTTTATGTAAGCTTGTTGAGCGCCTTAAATTGCTAGCTATTTCAGGAAATATCCCAAATTCTGCTACACTTCTTGACCTCTCATCATTGTAAGTTTTTAATTGTTGTAAAATTTTTTCTTTGCTTATAAATGATTTGAAAAATTTTCTGTATGATTTAAAATTGACGAAAATTTTCATATTTATTTTACACTCATACTTTTATATTATATTTCTTTCATTCAGTTAACAAATGTTCCAATTAAATTCATTAATATTTTACATCAAAGTTTCTCCAAAATATTTGTTTTAGCAAAATTTCAGAAATTAAAAAAAAATTACTCCGAAAATTATCTATGTAATTGATAAAATTATTTGTGATATATCTCTAAAATATATATTTTGGCTCCATTTTATCAAACTTCATTTTTAAATATTTTTTGATGTGATATGATATGATAAGATATATATACATGATATGAATATGATGTATGATATTTTTAATATAATATTTTTAAATTTTAATTTGATATTTTAGGCTGCTACTAATTTGTTACCTGAAAGTTTTGCAAAATTTTAGTAATAGGAACTACATGATATGATATGATATGATATGTATAAAGTAAATACGATGAAAAGTCTAATTATGAGCCTTAATAGATTATTTGTTCGTGCAAGATTTAAGTGTTTTTCTGAGTGCTATTGATTGATTTCAGATCTTCTCATTCGTGGCTTCGAAATGCCTCTGTTCGAAATCCTGTCAATCGACGATGTTCGTTATCATTTAATCACTGGAATCCGGAAGAGATTGCTGTATCATTGAGTCATATTGATTATAAAGCATTATTTAGGATTCCAGTGAGTAATTTCCGGAAACTAAATCTTATTTTTTTAAATGTTTTGTCTCATAATTAATTGAATAAAAGGCAACTCATTAATTTAATAATTAACGTAAATTTTAGATCAGTGAATTGAAGCAGTATTGTATGGATGGCAATCTTTCACATACACCTTTCTTAGAAAGATCTATTTCAATTTTCAATGTAAATGATATAGCTTATTTTAATTATTTAAAACCTGATAATGCAATAATAAAACACACTTCAAAATAATTTTGATTTCTGTGATCTAAAATTAAAATATGATCGAAATTGCATAATCATAATCAAAATTTGATAATTTTGAATTTATCAATTTAGAATTTATCATTGTTAGGAAGGAAATGTTTTCCATATCATTTCGGATACAGTTTAAACATTATAAAGTAATGAATTACATATTTGATATTTTTTACTGTAATGATGAATAACTTTCAAGTAATCGTTCATATCGCAAAACTTAATTAATAATTAATTGCTATGCTATCTGATTGTTTATTAGTATCATGAAGATTTTGCAATTTATCAAAAAACTTTTCGAAATTTTTTCGTTTCGAAAAATTTCCGGAACAATTGCTTGAAAAGTTTTCAGTTATAGAGTTTATCAAACTGGGTACAATGTATGATATTAAGTAAGGAAACACCTGTTGAACGTGCTGAAATGATTACCAAATTCATTCATGTGGCAAAGGTTTGTTATTAATACTATCGAATTATCCAGTTTCCGATTTCTAAAATAAGAAAGCATGAATATTCCGGATTAGTCTAACACTTTTCTTTTCATTCCTGTTTATCTATTAACTGATCGATTTTATTTCATCTTTCAATCTTTCACCTATTATTTCTCTATCTTATTTTTCTTCCATTCAGAAAATTCCCCGTAACTTTGTTATTTATCCATGAGAAAATTAATTTTTAATTAATTGAAATTGTTTACAAGCTTATTAATTTCAAATATCTAATTTATAATTATATAAATTATTTTAATTTCAAAATCAAACTTATCTATCATATATCTTTCTTAAAGTATTTCTTTTATCTAATACAATAAAATGATTTCTAACACTTATCCTCTCTCTCTCTCTCTCTCAAATCATTCTTTTGTTCATTTAATTATATTTTATTGATTGCAGTGCCTCAGACGAATGAATAATTTCAATACATTAGTAGCTGTCATTGGTGGTGTAACACATAGTAACATTGCTAGATTATCAAAAACGTCATCTGCATTATCAAGTGAATTGAGAAAGGCTTGTTTTGCTATCATTTTGATCTATGATCCTTTTTATAATTTTTATTTTATGCTAAACAAATTCAATTGCTTATTTACAGTAGTAGTATGCTTGAATTTCCTCGAATGATACATTGAATGTATAATTTTATTATGCATTATTGCAAACTTAAATAAATAGCTCTGATAATAAAAATTAAATTAATTAATTGATAAGAAAAATGTATTGATAGATATTCCTCAAAATAACAAACACCAATTACTCATTTACGAAACAATAACAACAATTACTCATTTTTTAATCATTAACACTTTTATTAATTATTTTTTCGCTAATGATAATAAATTAAAAATTATTCTTCTTTCAATTACTTATCATAACAATTTAAAGATTATTATTCGTTCAAATACTTATCATTATTACTTATCATATTACATATTACTTATTATTATTATTATTTATTACTTATCATATTAGCATGTTAAATATTTATTATTATTGATAAATTTATTATTAGTTAAAAATTTTTTTCTATATGAACTAAAATATTCGATATTATAGTTGCTGTTACATTTTAGTTACTTTCAATAATATAATAAATAATTTCTTAATTCCATTAAATATATATTTACATTTTATATATAAATTAAAACATTATATATATTCATTTAATATATAGTATTTCATATGAAATTAAAAAATTTCATTGATTTCTTCTGTAGCATTTAATATGTATAAGTAATATTTCATATATAATATTAAGAGTTTTATATATTCATTTAATATATAATATTTCATATATAAATTAAAACATTTTTTATATCCATTTAATTTATAATATTTCATATAAAAATTAAGGTACTTTGTATATTCATTTTTATTTATTTATATATTTTAAGTTTTATACGTTTATAAACATTTCAAAATATTCTATAATACTTTATATATTCAGAATATTGAAATTTTAAATATCGTTAATTTTTAAATTTGTAATAATATATTACTACGATATTTTTCATATCTTACCATTATATATATGATTTGTAATAATATATTACTACAATACTTATCGTTATATATATAATTTGTAATAATATATTACTACGATATTTTTCATATCTTACCATTATATATATGATTTGTAATAATATATTACTACGATACTTATCGTTATATATATAATTTGTAATAATATATTACTACGATATTTTTCATATCTTACCATTATATATATAATATTTCATATAAAAATTAAAATACTTTATAATCATTTTATATATTTTTATATTCATTCATAAATCATTCCTACTCATTTATGAAATGTAATCATTTTAGCAAATATATATGAAATTAAAGAATTATTTCAGGAGCTTAATCATTTCACACAACTTCTTTCTTCAACATCAAATTTTGCTTGTTATCGTAAAGCATTGAATGAGAGTTCAGGATCATTTTGTATTCCAATCATGTAAGCATATTTAAATTATATTTTATTAATGAAAGTAAGCATTTTTTTAAAATCTCTATCTTAACTATGCATTTATATAATTAAGTTTGTTTTTGCAAAAATTCCGCCATGATATTTATTTTCTCTTCTAAACAATTAAAATATTTTACTATTAATTAAAATATGCAATTTTCTTTTGATCATTAAAACATTACTTTAATTAATTATCACATTTTGTTATTTATTTATTTATCATATTTCTGTTTGAATTTATCACATGTAAATTTGATAAGAATTTACAATAATTGTTTAATGAAAATTAACAATCAAATCATTCAATCATTTAATTTAATCACAATTATTGATTAGCCGATATTAATTAAAACTTAGATCAATTTTAGGCGTTAATTAGTCAGAAAGAAATAAAAGAAATTATTTCCTTTTTTTTAGTTAACCTAAAATTTATTTGTTATATGAAAATATAAGTTACATTAATATTTTTAATTTCATTTTATACTTTATTTTCTAGTATAAAAGAATTATCATTTAGTTAGAAATTAATTTTATCAAATATTTCAAATTTAGCAACTAAAATATTATCTTTCTTCAAAATTATTACTTTGAAAATATTTTTGTATTAGTATTTTTTTTTAATTAAAAATTAATTTATTAGTGATAAGAAAAAAATGATTAATTACAGGGGTGTACATTTGAAAGATCTGATAAGTTTTCTATATCAAGAATCATCAGGATATTATCGATCTGTATCACGTCGAAAAATTCCATGTTTAGCTGCTCATTTATCATATTTTATCAATTTTAATCGTGCTCCTCATAATTTTCCCAATGCTAACAATGATCTCATTGATACGCTTAAGGTATAAAATTTAATTTCAAATTTATTCTACTACGTTTGATTTGAATACATTTCTTCTTTCAAATTTTCCTAGAATTCAATTCAATTCTAAATTTATTCTAACTTTTAATTGAAATATAATGAAAATGATTTTTTTGAAAAAAAATTTTAACATTTCTGATAAATCGGATAATTGTTGTATTTCTTTTTTCTGCAGATATTTATAGTATAAGAATTAATTTTTTCCAAACTGGCAATAATTAAATTAGGAATTAATTTTTTTCAAGCTGACAACAATTAAATTCTATTCCTATTATATTCCATTTTTTTGTTAAAACAATAAAATTGCCTGTACAGGTTTCATTGGATATCAAATATAACGAAGATGATATTTATCGTCTTTCCCTAAAACACGAACCTCGTACACTTCTTAGCGTAAGTTTAGCACTTAAAAGTAATACCGCAAAAATAAATAAAATAGAGTAAATCAAGGATAATATTAGAAAGTAACATTTGCAACAGATTAGCTTATATGCAAATATTATCGGGAAAAAAAAAGTTATCGATGGTAAGATTACTATCTTAAAATTATTATCGTAAAGGTAAAGTTACTATCTTAAAATTATCATCGTAAAGGTAAGGAAGGTTACTATCTTAAAATTATTATCGTAAAGGTGAGGTTACTATCTTAAAATTATTATCGTAACGGTAAGGTTAGTATCTTAAAATTATTATGGTAAAGATAAGATTACCAAATTAAAATTATTATCGTAAAGTTACTTAAATACAATCACATAAGCATATATATCGATGAAATTTTGATAAGTTAAATTTTCATCAAATTAAATTACTCTCTTTGTGCATATATATTAGATAATAATATCTTTTTTTTCTTTGAAGTTTCAAAGTACAACAAAATCGGTATTATTTGCGGATTGGGCATCAGGCGTAAGTAGTACGTTGGATGCAGAAATTGTTAACAAACATATTAACGCAATGGTAGAAGCTGTATTTAAAAATTATGATCACAACAAGGATGGTTGTATTTCTCAGAGTGAATTTCAACAAATTTCAACTAATTTCCCATTTATTGCATCATTTGGAGTAATCGATACTGATAAGTGATTAGTTTCATTTCATTTCATTTCGTTAGTGATAATATATTTATTAGTGAGAAAATTTGAAATTAGAAGAAAACAGGTGAATGATTATCTTCAAAAAGTTTTTAGAGCATCTTCTAAAGCTTCTTCTTCTTCCAATTGTTTAATTTATTGATAAAAATTTATTTCAAATTTTTATTATTATTAAATTAATATTAGCATAAATAAATAATGTTTTATCTTTTATCATAGAGGATATAATGAGTGCCGCCGATTTGATGAAATTAGATTTAAAATTTTTATGAAAATAATATATTGAAAATTTATGGTAATGTGTAATTGTTACTGAGATTGAACTTATTATTATTAATGTTATTGAAATTATGTTATAGTTCGAAGACAGAATTTATTACCATTTATTATCATTAATGATATTGAAATTATGTTATAGTTTGAAGATAGAACTTATTATCATTTATTATCATTAATGTTATTGAAATTATGTTATAGTTCGAAGACAGAATTTATTACCATTTATTATCATTAATGATATTGAAATTATGTTATAGTTTATAGTTTTAAAATTTTCAAACCTAAATTCATCTATTATGTGCATCTAATAATTCATATAATTGATAAAATATAAAATAACTCAAAAGTACTATAAAATAAACAAATAATAAATTAAGTTTATGAATTCACTACTGCTGATAATAGCAATGATAATGATGATATCATCATTTATTAGATTTATAAATTCACTTATATGACAACTCTAAAGCTATTTCTATTAGAGCACGAATAAATGATATTCATGGATAAATTACCTTGATGAATGAATTCATAAATTTTAGATGATATTAATGGATAAATTATCTTGATAAATGATGAATAATATCAGTGGATAAATTACCTTGATGAATGAATTCATAAATTTTAGATGATATTAATGGATAAATTACCTTGATAAATGATAAATGATATTCAAAGATAAATTACCTTGATAAATGATAAATGATATTAATGGATAAATTACCTTGATAAATGATAAATGATTAAGTTTTGGGATTTTTATTTCGAAAAAATTTTGGAAAATAACAATTATGAGTTATTTAATTACTTAATTATCAAATATAAATAATATTGAAAAAATTTCTTATTTGCAGGGATGGTGTCATCAGTAAATGTGAAATGAGCGCATATTTTATTCAAATTTGCAAACAATCGATAGATTTTCGTCGTGAATTTCAGCATAATTTTTATGAAACAAATTTTTTAACACCTACAATATGTGCTCATTGTGATAAATTAGTAAGTTATTGTTTTATTTTTTTGAAAGAGTTAATTGATAATTGGTACTTAGGAGTATATTAAGTACCAATACTAATTCATAGGTTTCAAATTATGAATAAATTTCATCATCCTACTTTTTAACTTTTTAAATAATACTTATAAAATACTTTATCAGAAATGTTTAACTTATTCAAAGAGTTAATTGATAATTGATCGATTAATTGATTTTTGCTAATTTAATTTGTTAATTGATTGTACTTAGGAGCATATTAAGTATTAGTATCAATTCATAGGTTTCAAATTATGAATAAATTTCATCACCATACTTTTTAACTTTTTAAATAATACTTCCAAAATATCAGGAATGTCAGAAATGCTTAAGTTATTCAGGGAGTTAATTGATAATTGGTACTTAAGAGCATATTAATTACCAATATCAATTCATAGGTTCTAAATTATAAACAAATTTCATCATCGTACTTTTCAACTTTTTGAATAATACTTTTAAAATACTTTGTCAGAAATGCTTAACTTATTAAAAGAGTTAATTGAAAATTGGTATTTAGGAACGTATTAAGTACCAATCTCAATTCATAGGTTTCAAATTATTAATAAATTTCATCATCGTACTTTTTAACTTTTAAACTAATACTTTCAGAATACTTTATCAGAAATGTTGAACTTATCTCTTTCTCATTTCCAAGAATATTTCGTTTTTCCTTTAGTTTACACATCTATAAAATATAATAACTTTAAAGCATAGGATGAAAATATTATTTCTTATTGTAACATTTATTATTATCGTAATAAAACTTCTTACAGTTATGGGGTATAATACGACAAGGCTTCAAATGTCATGATTGTGGACTTGGTGTACATCGAACTTGTAAAGGTAATGTTGTTGTAGAATGTCGTCGTATAAATACTGTAATGGAATCAACAAGAACAAGCCGAAAACTTTTACCTAGTATTAGGTATATTTTAAAATTTTCAACATTTTCATTTTCTCATTTTGATTTCAATTTAACAATTAAAAAATTTTTTTTACAATATGCATTGATGATCGATACCTTACAAAGTTTTGAGATTAGGCACATTGACGATCTACACCTTACAAAGTTTTAGGATTGGACGCATTTACGATCGACACCTTACAAAGTTTTAGGATTAAACGCATTTACGGTCGACGCCTTACAAAGTTTTAGGATTAGACGGAGCGATTTGACAAAACTATTATTATTAGGCTACATTTGAGAGACTTCCATATATGTTCGATGTCCGATATTGCTGTCATAATTTTGTTAGAGGAAAAAAACAATTCACTGAGTACTCTCAGGACTAAAATGTTCCTGATAGTATTTTTCTTATATGTGTTAGTAAAAAGAAAAGAAAAATTACTAAGTTGACAAAGTTATGATGATATTTCTTCTTCCATCATCAATTCATCTTCCAATTTATTCCTTTCAACAAATTAAAATTTTCATATCAATTTAAAATTTAATTTCTAATTTATTAATAATTCTTTTTATAAAATATATTGTCACATATAATGATAAAAGAAAGAACGAAAAAACACTTTCAAATTGATTTTCAGAAAAAGACTTTCAATTTATAAAATGATTTTCAAATACCTACTCTGATAACAAAGCTGTTATTATCAGTAAGTTAATTTTGCACCAAACTAAAATCACTCATTTTTTTTACAGATCAATTTCTCGATTACGAACTACCAGTGCAACAACATTAGAACATGATCAAACAGTTGATAAAGCAACAGAATGTTTCGTATCTTCAGCATGCAGAATGTTATTACATCTACGACCTCATTCAAAAAAGAATCGCACACATTCTGATGATTCAGGCTGTTATTATCAGTAAGTTAATTATTGCATATCTTAAAGACTTAGCTAATTGGCTAATTAATTAATCATTTCAATTATTTATTGTTACAAATTATTCGATGATATTATACTTTCATTTAATGAAAAATTGATAGTTTTTTTTTTACATCATTAGAGACATTATAATTAATATTTTTACATTATTATTATTATCATCATTTTTTACAATCATTTTTCAATAAGATGAAGGAATGAAACTTTCGTGATGGGTTGATAAAAGATAATTTAATAGTATCTTTTTGATAAATGATAAAGGGATAACTGCTTAGCATTTGTAATGCATTTTAAAAAAAGCATTTTAAAAATTTATTTACTAGAAGATCATTGATTAAATCATTTTAAGAGTAACAAGTTTATCAGAATCACCAAATACAGATGTAGCATCATCATTGGCATGTGAAGAAGTATTTGAGGATGAATCTTCTTCATGCAAATCACTTTCCGAAATAAACGATTCCAGTAATAATACATTACGGTGATAGATATGAATATTGATTTATTTCTCTTTGTTTTAAATTATTGATTTAAAGTTATTAATTTTCAGTAATATATCATGTTAGCTTCATTTTAATTTAATTTATTGTAAAATTAATTTTTAATGCTATCAATTAGTAAAGACAAACAAAAAATCATTTCTTTTGAATAATAATTTATATTATACGACTAAAATAATGAAATATATTATTTTCTATTGTTGTAAAATTTTAATAAGTTAAAATAAATTAGTAATTTATCAAATTTCATTAAAGATTTCAAATTTAATAATTGATCATTTAATTTTCCATATTTAATTCTGATTAAAAGAGATCGATAACTTAATAAGTCAGTTTAACACCATAATTCACAAATGATAAATATGCGGGAACTCTAATTGATTGGCTAATCTAATTAATTGATCTAATCTAATTGGCGTAATTATCAAGTTTGTCTTTATTTATTAATTTGTTAATTCAACCAAAGTAATGTTTAAAATGTATAGTCTAATATGCAAATTATGATTTATACATTGTCATTTTTTACGGGTATATATCTTATTTATTTTTTGATTAATTTATTTATGCTCTCATTTCATGATACTCTTTTCTTTTTCTCTTTGAATCATTATTTTGATAAAAGTTTTCAAAGGTATGATACTGTTTATGATATCATATAAATAGCAGAAATTTCACTTGAGAAAATCGATAATCTCAATATATCGCGAATAATTAAGATTTGCAGCAAAGTTGAATAATAGTTTCAAATCATTTATGATATTTGTTAGAGGAAGAAAAAATTTGACAGTTTGATTCAAGCTTTTAAAATTGATAAATTATCATGATAATATTATGAAGGAGAATATGATGATGGAAAAAGAAAAGCGTTGTCCATTTATAAATCAATCGATCAGTTTAGATCTGATCAAACAAGGAGCCTAAATAATCATGCCTATGATAACAAAAAAGTTGATTGTTAATTTTTTTTCCGATGTGATCATAAAAAATAAACTTTACTCTCTATTTTTCACGCATAGATCGATATGGAAGGAAGAAGAAATGATAGATTCGAAAAAAGCCTAAATAATATTTTTATTATATTTTAATTTATATATTGTTTTTAAATAAATTTTTATTCACATCTTCTATATATTAGATTTTTAATTAAAGCATTAATAATCTTGAAAAAATATTTTGAAATTATCTATCCCATTATCATATTTTTCTGTCGTCAAAATGTTATTTGAAAGTTAGAAGATGACCATGTAAAGGTTGACGATCAACCTGAAATGGTCAGAATGGACTTAATGAAAGATTGAAGATTGTAATGATGCTGGTTATTCATTGAGTAATTAGAGTGCTGATCATGATATGAATATAGATAGAGAGAGGAAAAGATAAAAAGTGAAGAGATGCAATATCCTCTGATCATTCGAAAATGTGCAATTATTCTCTGGTCACTCACTCACTCGTCAAGCTAAAACAGGCGGTTTTCGGATGAGAAATAAAATGGCCTAAACAAATGTTGTCAATTGTATCCGTTATATTGATCTCAATGAATATCACTAACAGAGGAATAGTTATTCCGATTTTGCTATTAACTATCATCCTAATTTATCATCCATTTTTTGCTCGATCCGAAATTTGCTATCGATGTGCTAATGAATTCATTGTTATGGTTAGATTTTTGAATTTATTTCAAATGATGTTATGAATATTAAATGAGTTGAGGTAATAAAAAAAATTGTTTGTTAACCGATTAAAGATTAAATTATTCCGTATTAGCCACAATTTGAATTGCTAGCTGGATTATTGGAATATAATTTTGGCAAGCTAAGTATTATGAGCTTCTTCAGGTTTTTCATTATACCGAATAGAAAATATACTGCACTGATTGAAACGATATCTTTATCATTATTTATCATTTTGTAACAAACGATAATTTATTTCTCCCTCTAAGCAAATTGTTCCGTATTGAACTTTTTCAAAAAGTTTGCATATATTTAAAGGTAATTAAAGGTGATTAAGCAATAAATGATTTAATTTATTGCTTAGGACTCCTAATATTTTATAAAACAAATGAGTGATAATATTATTTCATTGCTGTTATAAAGCATTCAAGTGATTACTTTCATAATTGATTGCTTATCAGATTTAATTAATTGATTTTTATTAAAATTTTCAGCATTGGGGACATTTCCTTCCAATTCAAGCAGAAGATGAATTAGTTGCCGATTCGGTATGTATTAAAATTGATGAAAGATCAGAAGAAGTACGATGTGTTGGCTCATGCCTAACATTGAATATTACTGTTAATGAGGGTAGCAATATTCGAACTATAGGTATATGTTATTACTTTCTATCACTTCTATCAACTGATAAGCCAAATTTATGGAAAAGCATAGTATTATAAGATTATTATCCGATATTATGTAAATTCTAATTTGATAAATTATTTAACTATCGAAAGTAATTCTCTTTAATGATATATTAACATTTCATTTTCAAAAAATTAATTAATTTTTTATTAATTTATTGAAAAAATCCTTTGGAAAATTTTAAAATATAATAAATTGCTGACGATACTGGCTGGAATCAAGCATAAAGCATAAATACCAGGTAGCCAAAAACTATCTGTCCTTTTTTTCAGGAATGATGAGAGATTGTCAGAAAAAGTACTACAGTCGGGATTCTTACAACGATGAAGGAAATCGTAGATGCCGGAATCAAACTGTTCTAATTCGCCAACGTGTACTGAATGCCGAATACTGCTTTTGTTTGGGTAGTTACTGTAATGGTAATGGTGATCCATTGCAAAGATCAATGAGTGAATTTCGGAAAATATCGAAATACACGAAAATTCGAAATAATCAACGGAATAGTACCACAATGGAATGGTCTTTGTGTAGCGTTCAATATTTGATGCTTATCTCTGTAGTATGTTGGAAATTACATCTGATTAGTTTGTAGGATATTTGAATGATATATATAGGATGTGCTATTGTTGAATATTGTTGCATTGTTGTGTGATAATTTGCCACTTCGATTGTTTTTAGTTTTTGCAGAAGATAACATAAATCCGGTCCTGAACAAATCGTATAAACCGGGAAAAATATGATCTTGGACAGATAGCAGGAGCGTCGCATGCTGTCGGAAGAAACAGACAAAAACGAAAGACTGAAGGTTCTTTCCTTACCCGACGAAAAACGAACTAGCAAAAGAGAAGGGAGGGAGAGGTTGACCTTTTGTTCCATCCTTATTATGACATACATAGAAAAAGTTCTTCCCTTAGCCGACGAAAAACGAACTAGCAAAAGAGGGAGAAGGAAGACGTTGACCTTTTGTTCCATTCTTATTAAGACATACACACACTTCATTATCATAGAGTGAGGGTGTTGCATATACTATCATTCAAGGGACTTACATGTATAAGCGATATATTATCGTCATTTTCCACAATGCTCCCAGACTACAATTTTTTCCTACTTCCTCATTAGTGTTCCTGAAAATGGATCGATAAATGTTGCACAATTGTTGCAGTACATGATTATCATATTCACGCAAAGTATTCACGTTCCACCATCGAATTTTCCGATTCACAATGATTCTGAAAAAAAAAAAACAAATTAACCTGATAATATCACCACTGAAATTTACACAATTTAGGATAGAATGAATCTGAATTTTCTGATTTTAGCAGACAAAAAATAAAAATAACAGGATAAGTAGGAAATTGTAGCTAGTGAAGTAGTTATCCAATAAAAGGTCATTTACATTTAACCTTTGACCTGGACAATTTGGCTTTCTTGGAAATTTTGCTGGAAAGATCCTCAAGCGATGTCAACATCTTGCAACTATTCCTCAATTCTTATACTTTATATATACAACCATTCCTCTTCCCGATGATTTCTCAAAGTCTTATCCTAAATCTTTTCAATCATTCAATGCTGTTGCATCAAACGTTTAATTTGAATCTCTTAACATCAATCAATAGTTATAGCCAACTCGCTGATACTAAAAGATAACCTGTTAAATCTATATTTTATGAAGTTCATTCCATCTAGCTCTTTATTTGCATGTGTGAAACCTTAGTCTCTACAATTTTCACTATCTTCAAACGCTGATCAAAATTGGGAACAACAAACAGCTTATTCCCATTACCTCACTAAGGTTTAATATCGATTAATACCCGATAAGGAGATGACCAGTACTACAACTCATAAAAACGAATTATCGTGCATTCAACAAAAAGTGAGATGCAACAAGAGGATTAATTTACTATCAGTATATTGCACTTCTATTTCTTTTCCTACCGAATTTTGAATATTTTCCCATACTGAATTTCAGCGGATACGGATCAGATCTGAAACATTTTAGTACCCATTTGAATGATTCAGGAGCGGATTCGAAATTCCTTGTTAAAAGTGTGCAGCAGTTTTCAAGGTCAGCTAGTTTGATTTGGTCATCTTCCTATCGAAGAATATTTTTAAACTGTTCTATGACCATTTGATCATTTTCATCCCCTCTACTTCTTGACATTCACCTTGATGCTTCTTTATCACTGATTAACTTCCTCAACATTTCCGTTTTCGTTTTGCGATTTCTACTGCAATTGACTCGACATGGTTCTCTATTGTTTATCCTTTTGTGTAGATGTCAAATAATCTTTACCTTTATCTGCCATCAGAATAAAATCATTAAGAGAATGAACGGGAATGTCCCAAAATAAAACAAATATGGTGTAATGGTGTAAGTTGAAAAGAAAGAATAAGTTGTTATTATCATTCCAATCTTAAGAATAATCATAGAGCTTTTTCCCAACACCTCATTAAGGCCTGATACTGTACAGTTCAATTTAACAATGCCTAATGGTATTAATATCAAACTCTTGGGAGAATTTATGCTTTAGTAAGAAAGAACTTCTAAGGATAAAAATGATAAGTAACATAGTCAAATCATTAAAGATGTGATAGCAAAAGTACGGAACAATCTCTCTCTTTCTCTATCTCTTTCTTTCTTTTTCTACGCTTTCATATTGTCGTTCAATGGATCGTGTGTGAGATTGAGAAATCAGTTAAAAAGATGTTATTTTGATAGTTCCGAATTATCATTGATAAGAAAAGTGGACAAGGGAAATGCTGCAACAAGCAGAAGGATGCTGAAAACAGAAATTTTGGATACCGTATTAATATTGGTGACGATGCTAAAGTTGGAATTGCATTAACAACCGTTGTCAATTGATTTTGTGGGGCAGGAATGATATTGATAGTTCGGGTTCACCTCTAAATGGTATAGAATTTTCTATCATATCGATTCAACGTATAATTCCATGTGTAGTCTCTTATCTTTATTAGATATGGACATATCACTTTATCATAAAGAAACATTAAATCTTTATGTGTGTGGGATTGGTTGTTAATTTATTTCAGGTTATCAGTGGTTGAGTTAGATGGGTAGGGGTTTGATTATCTGGGATTATGATTTCAAATATGATCGGTATGGTGTGAGTTCTGTGTTTGTTGGTGTAGTGAGATTCAATTCTGCATTTACTTCCTATTGATCACTCTTTGCAGTATCTGCCTCCCAATGTTATCATTTTCTCCGGTATAAATCTTCTACTTGGCATAAAAATTTTCAAATTCGTCCGTCTAGATTTTTATACTTTCTTGTTTTAATATATTTGTATTTGTTTCAGGAATCAGTAGGATTGCTTGTATTAGTAATGTCAGATCCAGTTGCGGAATTCTTGGCACGTGAGCAAAATGTTCTGGCTGGTATAGAGGATGATTCGCTAGGAACTAGTCCTTCTCCTTATGCCAATAGCACTGGCAGAAACGATAAAGCTGGTAAGAGTACATTTTATGAAATGAAATTTTTTTCGTCTCAAACGATTTTATGTCGCATTCATCTCTCTAAATTGGAATTGGGTAACTATAAAATATCAAGAAAGCGCTGTGAGCATGACCGTTAACATCGGAAATGGTCTGGATTGAATGTAAGATTACTGGATAATATATTCAGTCAAAACTCTTTTTTGGAAGAGAAAGTAGAAGACGTTAGGAAGCAACAAGGAATTTTATGATCTTGTCTGCGGAAGGCCTTAAACGGATCAAGAAGGTACTACATCATACATCGATATTAGTATGCACTAGAAGTATTTGCTGATTTTGGATACGATCCACTGATAAACATTTATTTACTCTATCAAAGAAGCGAAAGAGTTTTCGTGAATAGATGATGCCAAAATGCTTATTAAATTTGAAGATATTTATTTTGAAGATATTTCGAATTTCAGAAAATGATATTGCTTATGTAAACAATGCTCGTTTGTTAAGCGGGACCATTGATTCTGGTTTGGATCTTCCAACGCTAGCAAATGGTGTGCAGCGCTCAAGCACAACTCCATCACCTTCTCTTGTGGCAATGAATATTGCATCGAAACCGGAACCGGAGAAAATAAAGAAATGGCGAGAAGAGCAGAAAATAATGTTAGAGATGAAAGGTATGAGCTTGTTTACTCTGCTTGGTTTTTTCTACTTGCACGGAGAAAATTAGATGGCATTTTTTTCTCATTATATATGTCATCTAATTGGTATTTACAAACTATTATCATATTGGAATATATATCATAAGAATGTGAGGAATTTTTTCTATCATTCAATTATAAGTATGCAGTATTAATGGCGTAGTGAGTAATATTGTGTGAAGGTCAAAACGTCGTTTCACCTAATAGTATGTATGATTTGCGTTCGAGAATATGAAAATGTTCGTTTCTAATAGAATGGTGGGTCGGACACTGAGCTTTGTGATCATTAGTGACTTCGTTCAAATTTATCAGTAATACTAATTTGGTGAGCTATTGAATAAATATTTAAGCAGAAGGAGGAATTTCAGGATAGGAATAATTTAAATAATTGGTGACATTGTAGTGAAGTATATCATTTTTCAGAGTGTATTGCGTATTTGTTGATGGATAGCGCTTTTTAACAGAACGTGTACATAGCATTAATTTTTGTATAGGATTGATAATTATCGATTCTTACTGCAGATAAAAATGAAGAGAAAAAGAAAGAAGAAATGAGAGCCGCTGGTAAAAAAGAATTAGAAGAATGGTATGCGCGAAGGGCGGAAAGACTTGCAAAAACTAGAATAGCTAATCGGTGATTTTTTTTTCAAAAATTTTCACTTATTTTGTTTATACAGAGAGGTGGTAGGCGAATTTCTGAATATAAATGAATTGCATTTATTTATTTTGTTTATACATTTTACTTATTTTGTTTATATAGAGAGGTGATATAGGCGAATTTCTGAATATAAATGAATTGCTTTTATCCTGAAATCAGAAAAATTTGTAACTTAAACCGAGGAAGCGAAATCATGGTAAGCTAACGCTATGTATTTTCGGTGATCTAAGAAGTTCTATAGTATACTGGGATTAGTAAGGTATAAATAACGCAAAAACTTCGCATCTCTGAAAAGTGTGATAATGAAGTAAATAAATTATGTAGGTTTGAAAATCAGACGAAAGCATTCTCACCTATTTTCGAATTGAATTTTGGTTGCTATTATACTATCAACATTTTTGATAGTGTTCATTCTGCTTCCCGATTCTGAGGATCTAAAAAGACAAGAAAGTTTTTAATCGCTACGGAGTATGCAGTATATAAATTATGAGTGAAAGTTTTTTTGTACTTTATATATTATTATCTGTTATCATTGAATTCTTTAAATTTCAAGGAAAGCCGAAGAGGATTTCATTTCTGACCGTGAGTCCTTGAAAGATGGAGCTGAGTGGGAGCGCATTGCTAAATTATGCGAATTCAGCGCAAAAAATTCGAAAACATCAAGCGATTTATCACGGCTAAGCACTCTTCTTCTTAAACTCAAAACGCAAAAGGAATAAATTATATGGATTGTTTTTTGAAGGTGCTAATCGTGCAGTGGTTCCAAAATGGTGAATTTTTTCCTTCTGTAGAACTGTCATATTTTTAGTGAATCTGAGATATCAGTTCTAATACTTCCGAAATTTTCTGTTTTTAATCGCCACAGTTATGCCCTCATTCAATTTCTTATTTCCGGAAGCACATGTTATTATATATAATTGTTTTGGGTTTTGTTGTTTCTAATGCAAAAAATTAGTGGTTTGACGCGATTAAATTAATGTATCGAACCTATTTGCAGTCCAAAGTATGGGATAATTCATTGATTTTTAGTCATATGCAAGTTCATATGTTGAATATTAAAGTTTTAGTTCTATGGCATTTAATTCCTAAACGGCTTGTTATTTGCCTTTTTTGTCGAAATAATTTCTGAATTTTGAACATTAGATCCTGATGATACCCTGATATCGGATTATTCATTGAGATTCGAACTAATCGTCCTTTCTAGGCTCAGCCTTTTTCTTCCACGTTCATTTCGCATTCCGCAATACCTCCTCTCTTATTACACATGCCAATGTTTTAACATTGCATAACTTTTCGTGCTGATTTGATGAACAAATAGGGCCTACAGTTGTATTTTAGATGGGATATATATTTGATATGTAAAAAGCAGTGATAGATATTATTTCATCGGCAAAATAATGACATCATTTCATCTATTGTCCAGACTTTTCGTGGTTTTTTAATGAAATTTGATGTTTGTCCACTAATGTGCACTTTATCTCGCATAAATGTGAAATCATGGGTGTAGTTTCTATGGAATTCTTTTTGTTTTGTGTTCATATCGTATTTACATCACTACCCTACATAGGCATATCGTGAGAATGGCTTACTACACTCAATGACTGAATTATTCTCGCATACACTTTTTAGCGTGCAACTGGCGTACTGTATCTGTATGATCCTTTGAGAGTGTTATTTATAAATAGTTTTGCCGTTATTCACGTGACACTTTCTTTTCTGCTTGCACAGCGTATGGATGATTGTCGTATCTGCGTGATTCTTTTACAATTTCTTTCAATTTTATTATAAATTTCTCGTGACACAATTTATTTGGAAGTGTTCTATTTTTCAATTTTCTTTAAGTAAAATACTTCGAAGTTTTTTCAAAATTTACTTGTTTTTCTATCTTTTAGGTTCCATATCTGTTCATTCATTGTTTCTTCGATGCATTTCTTTTATTCTTTTTTTCCTTCTATAAAAAAAGGAACGGAAAAGGGAACTCGTAATTGAATAAAAATATAATTTATTGCAAAGCAACTTTTAAAAATTTCCGATTTCGATAAATCAAATAGTTTGGTTTGATATCCAGAGTGTTTTATTTCAATTGTTCTTTTCTTGGTTGAATGAATTAATTTGAGCGTTTTATGTGTTTTGGTATAAGTGATGTCACGAGTTGTTGCAAGGGTAAGCGTAATGCTGCAGCGAGTAATTTGTTGGCGTCTAATTGGAGGACTCCTATATTCTCCTATTGTCAACATAATTGGGATTAATCTCTTGTCACTTCATCTCTGGGATGTTGTTGCGAGAATCAAAGTCAACTTCCGAAGAGCTAAAAGTTCACTCTGGAATGTTGGAGACAGAAGGCTTTGAACGTTTTGCTTTTAGTCGTTGGTCAGATTTTCATTTGGTGTATCAGCAGGCGTTACAATGAAGTAGTTAAGCCGAACGGAAGATTTATGAGGAATTGTGCAAAAGAATGACACTAGGATGGTGCAATAGTAAAAATTAATGAATTGTGCTTTTTTAATGTTATGTCTATTTTAATTGTTTCATATTAGAATACATTCTCATGTACATGTGATGATGCTATAGTTCGTTTTGATGTTTTGTTTTTCTTTTTTTTAATTGTTTACTTCTGGTTATTTATTTTAGATTGAGAAAGTGATATTAAACGAAATGTAGCCTCAAGTGATTTTTTAATTTTAAGGTATTTGTAAACAGTTGAAATGTAATATCTAGCTGTGCTACAGCAAGTTTTAAGAAAGTCGAGAGAGTGAAGGATGTAGTGACTAAAAGTTGAGAATGACTGGTTAAGATTATTCCATTTGTTGAAATTGATGGCTACAACTGAAAAGTGCTGGAGAATTAGCCATCTTACAGTTCGTTGACAATCCACCTTAAAAGAAAAGATAAAAGTACTTTTTAGATGGTGAATTCACGAAATGACCTTTAGTTAAAGAAGTAGTTATTTTGGGTATCGTCTTCTCTTATTCTGTGCAACGCCAGTGAGCGATGTTCTCGATTGGATTGTGATGTGTGATTAGAAATAGGCTATGTAACATGCAACGGCCATTTCAACGGTTAAAGGGATAAGTGCAAAACACTTCGCAAAGTAGACTCTGTCCAAATTGGCTTCTGCCATTCAACTTCCAAAATCTCGACAAAATCAATAAGAAATATTCTCAGGAAGTCAATAAGTGTCTTAGAACTGCAGTACCTTCAAATTCCTGTCGGCCAACGGAAAAGACCCAGTTCTACACGACAGCTGCCAAACGTGGATTTCCACTGAATACAAATGAATAATAAGGCTGGAGATGATAGGCTGTCTCTGCATGTTGCTGTACATATTTAGTTTGAATTGCTGTTCAGTTGGTAATTGTTTAGTTTTAACTATAATTAAATTGTTATTTTCAGGATTGTATGCTTTTCAAGGTCATTTGGTGATCTGATTAAAAAATTTTTTTCCAGAGCTACGGATGACTGAAAGTAGTAATATAGCAGGTGAGGTTTGTATAAGGTCAAGATTCTTGAAAATTTTTTAATTTTTGTTTTGCGAACTATTTTTGCATTGCACTTAATAGGAAAAATTGGTTTAATTAGTTTATATAGCGACTTTTGTTGATAGAGAATGATGATAGTATTATCTTTTTGCTTTACTTCCATGTTAGTAATTTTCGTGGCTTCATGTACATAGATTATTTGGGCGAAATTTTAGGGATGATCGGGATGTGTTTCGTTTCGAATTATATCAATAATTCTAAATCATCTCTAGAATTTGACCCCTAAGGATGGAAGATTCATCCTTTTCTCTATACAGATGTGGCTAACACCAGTCCCAGTGTATTGGAACTATCAGAGTTGTTGGAGAAACAGAATCAGGTATTATCAGCATTGCTTGCTGAATTAGAGACCTGTAAATCGGAAGTGCTTATCCTTCGAAACAAAAGCTCCCAACAAATCAGCGATAAGGTACGCAGGATAAAGTAAATTTCATACAGGTATACTTTGTTTATTTCCTGATCCCAGTTTTCAATGCTAAGGAAATAGAATTAAAACGAGTTTCTCGGAGTTAAGTTTTGTGTTGAACCGATCACTCTTATATTTACTTGTTCGGAAATATAGTTATTGTTAATTCCAGTTGCTTACAGAAGCGAACACATGCAGAAAACTCTTTCAAAGAAGTTTCGAAGATTGGAGAAATCTTACCTGATGGAAGTGAAAAGTCGCCAATATTAGAAGGTTTTTTGGAGAAGATGGAAGTGATACTCCTCAAAGCGGAAAATTTATCCCACGAATTGGACGTTAAAAAGACAGAATTATCCAATGCAGTTGAAATGCATTCATTAACACAGGTTTGTTTTGTTTTCACTAAGTGACCTACACTTCTCTTACAAGTACGAAAAAGCATTATACAGTGGAGATTAGCAGTTTAAAAGTAAAATGAAATATGTGTGTATGTGTCGTTATTCATTAAATCATATTGAGTTTCGACAACTCGCATATTAAAAGTAGAACAAAACATTTCAGGCGCAAATTGATCATTTAAATAAATCTATGGAAAAAGAACGTGAAACAATGATTAATGAATTTTCGAAGCTAAACGATTTTTTGGTTGATAAAACGCGAGAATGTGATAATCTGAATGTAGAAAATAGCATGGTAAAGGTAAATTTTTCGTCATTCAAACAATTTATAGAACATTTAATTTGGCTTTATCCTGCTTATGAATCCGATCCTTCTCAAACATTAATTAATATTACACTGTTTTATTTCTTTTCTATTGTTTGTCTTTCTCGTAGTATCAACCAAATGTTTAATCAGTGCATACAATTTCAAAAATTTTCTTTACACTGCACGCTTTTTAGTTTTTCAACTTTGCTTATGAATTTTTCCATTTACGTGAGCTTTACTAATTTTTGAATAGTCACGATGTGTTGGAATATGTATGTTTTTTTCTTTTTCAGTTATAAATTAGGTTTGTGGAAACATTCCTAGAATTCATTATCCACTTGCTTTTAGGCACAATTGAGAATGCTTAAAGATTCGGTTGCTGCCAAAGAAAAACTTGTAAGCGATCTTACGAAAGCTACTGCAAAAGAGTTGGCAAAACGAGAGGAAGAAGATAAAGTTCTTGCAACAAGATTATCCGTTTTAGCCGATGAAAACATGACATTACGCACTTCGCTTCTTACTTTGGGTGCAAATGAATTGTCACCACGTCAGTAAAGTTTCGCTTTTCCTATATGAAGTATGAGGAAGAAATTTCGTTTGACGATAGATTATCAGGACAATAAAATCAGGAAAAAAATGCGCCGAAGTTTGGAGAAAGTCGTTAAACACTTCTCCAAATATATTTGAGACCACAGGGATCAGGACTTTTAATAACGCAATATGAATTCGGGAGTAAGGAGAAGAAAAAAAGGATAGAAATCTGAAGGTTCTACCGTTCGTTGTATCGTTGAGTTGATGATATTATTGGACTGTGAAATTTCATGCTCGATTTCATATATTTAATTTTATGGTGTTCTGTATTTCTTTCTTGAATTTCCCTTTTTTTCTTTCATAGTGATTTTCCAGAATCGAAAAAGCTTCTGAAGCAACAACAGGATTTTATCGAGACGTTGAAATCTGAATGTGAAATTCTGATGAATCGTTTGATGAGAGAACGAGATGAACACAGGTGATCACAGACTTTTCAAAATTTTCTCAGAAATTCGAACAGAAATGAAGCATGTTATCTATTTTGCTGATTTGCAGGAAGGAGCGCAGAAAACTGAGACGTCAAATACGTACTCTCAATGCACGCCTTGAATGCCTTATATCTGGAAAACAAGAAATAACCGATGTGTAATTTTGATAATGGAATGATTGTTTCTTTTTTTTTTCTGAATTATATGTTACGAATTGAATTGTTTGAGCAAAATTCATATTTCCGTGCAAGTTATTTTTGTTTGGAAAGATTCATTTCATTTTCGGCACAAATCATGCTAATTTTTAACTTCTTTCCCTTTTAATTGCCATTATATTCCCCATAGATTAAGTATGAACTCTCTAAACATGTTGTAGGAAACTCATGCAGTTGCTCTGCTCATGCGACATACATCAGTTATCTACTGTAACGGTACTCCTGAAAACTCTGATAATTCTGGCAGACTGCAGTTGAAAAGAAAGAAGTTTAGTTTCTTATTATACGTTAAAAGTTGAGCAATTTAGCATAAGCATTCATTTTTCCAAGATTTGGTCAGTACCCGCAATAATTTTTTGGAAAATAATTAAGCTCATCTGTGTTTGTGATAAATAATGACAGCTTATGCCATATCTTTTAACCCGATGCATTGGTCTTGTCTAACAAAAAAAGAAAAAAAAACCTGATTCTTGATGGCTTTTTGACAATGTTTGTGACAGTATTATCAATTCAAAAAGTTATATTAATAGGGAATAAAATTTTTCTATTGATATGACTTTCTACGCTATATAAAAAGGATGCATTCCAGCTTACCATGTTTCCTCGGATTCAAATCATTACTATTGCACCATGTAACCTCACCGAGCAATCATGAAGACCTCTTTCTTCAGACTACTTTTCATCTGGTTCATTGATGAAATCATTAAAACTGATCACTTTGGCTAGGAATTCTCAAAATTGATAAAAATAATTGTTTGTAATTTGGTGATGAAAATAAGTAATTCATGAATGCTACATCGGGAATGTGCCGCATTTAAAAATTTTTTTTCCACATTTGAATGGAGAAAAATTGAGGCTTTCATAAGGGACAAAATTATGTAGGAAGGAGGTGGAATGACGTATAGAATATACAATATGTGAATATATATCATTTTCATCGGCGCGTTTGTTTGCATAGGCAACTCATTGCAGGAATGACGTCTGAACATGTTGTCTCCACTATTTTGGAAAATGTTGACGGAATAACTAACTTAGCCCAGCGAGCTTTGAAAATTAAGGATGAAGCTAATCAGTTTTTCCACGGTAATTTATTTTTTCAACTTGTGTAGCTAAAATCATTTAATCACGAAGCTCTCATGAGTATATGTTGTGCAGTAGTTTTTTTCTGTTTGATTGGATTATATTTAATACGGTTTTTACAGTGAGTAGTAGCAAGAATAGACTATTAAAATATTTGATGCAATTAGTAATAGCTAATTTTAGCATTATGTTACTGAAATTATTGTCGGTGATTGATAGAATTGTCTTGATAGAATTTGATTATAAATGTTGGAATATAAAATTTTATTTATTAGTTTATCTTATCATCTTCATCAGTATGCATTTAATTAATGCCATCATTATAGATCAGGCATACGATGTTGCCATTGAGCTGTATACGAAAGCAATCGAATTGGATGATCAGCAAGCCTTGTTTTATGGCAATCGGAGTATGGCTTATTTGAAAAAAGAATTATATGGCAGCGCGCTAGAAGATGCAAATATGGCCTTGAAACTAGATCCTAGTTATACGAAGGGTTATTATAGGCGTGCGACAGCCTATATGGCTTTAGGGAAATTGAAACTTGCTCTAAAGGATTATGATACGGTATTTTCCTATCGTTGAAAATTTGCTTTTTATTTCGTATTATGGTGGTGATAGCAAAATGTGTAACGTTTGTTTCTTCAGTTTTACTCATTATCATCATCAGAAATAGATTACAAGTAAAATAGACTTTTAAAATACACAATTTTTTATCAGAATCAATCAAACCATTCGTGACAGTAAAAGCGATGAATTAGCTGTTATCATTCTCTTTCTTCATCAATTATGATAGCTGAATAGATTTAAGATTAGAAGGCTAAAAACAAAAATTGAGTTGTAGCCATCTTATTCAGTACTTTTTTATTTGCTGCTATTTTCATCTTATTTGGACTGACACAAAAAGTAGTGGAAACGACAATGGAATTTTTTGTGATGAAAAAGTATCAGACATCAGTAAAAAAATTGATATTAATTTCACTTGAATTCATGATATGAATCATATTTTTGTTTTTTCTCTTTTATTGTAGTAATTATTGTAGGTACGTAAAACATTACCAAATAATGTTGATGCTAAACAAAAATATGACGAATGTCAAAAATTGATGCGAAAAATAGCATTTGAAAAAGCAATATCAGTGGATCATGACAAACGCAGCATCGCGGAATCTATAAATATTGATGCGATTGGTTATCATTTTCTTCTTTTTTCCTCTATTTAAAAAATGAAGCTGATGTAACTGCAAGAAATCGAAAACTTTAAACATAACGGACTCAGATGGTTTAAACAATTTCAGAAGTTTCAAAATGCAGGGAAGAAATATTTCCTTTTCAGAAGTAGAAGCAACATATGACGGGCCTGTTCTTGAAGATGATATTACGTTAGAATTTATGAAACAACTAATTGAAACATTCAAAGCAGAAAAGAAACTACACAGAAAATACGCTTATAAGGTTTTGTTTTGTTGAACAAATATTTACTAATGAATTTCGGTGTTCATAGTTATCATTTTGTGAGGTGATTTAATTCTCATTTTTTATCATTTTCTACAATTACATAGTGATATATATGGAAAATGCACTGAGGTTTCATAAAATTCATCTCCGGCTTTATTCTGAACAGTTGGCCGTGTTATTGAAGGATTTATCAAAAATCCTTCAATTCCTTCAATTTATTCAGGATTTATTCAAAACTTGCTTATTAGATCATTAGATCATATTCCTTGTAAGACATGTGGATTTGCTTCGTTTACTCTCCCAATTTTCATACTTCCTTCCTTAATTTGTGTTCAAGATATATTTTCTCATTTTTTCAATTTCCATTAGTTGACAGATTTCCGTAAATATTCCGATGTTCCAGCATTTCATTTCTGTTTTCAGATACTTCTAGCAATTAGGCGAATGTTTGGTGAATTACCAACGCTTGTAGAAATCACAGTACCGCCAGGAAAGAAATTTACTATTTGTGGTGACATTCATGGACAGTTCTATGATCTGTGTAATGTGTTTGATTTAAATGGGTTACCTTCAGAAACGAATCCATACGTATGTTTTATGTCTGAATTGAACTAATTTCTCGGTCAGTGAAAAGTGGAAATTGCATATATTATTTTTTTTTTTAGCTTTTCAATGGTGACTTTGTTGATCGCGGTTCGTTCTCGGTTGAAACGATATTTACTTTATTCGGATTTAAACTTTTATATCCAGAGCACTTTTTTATGTCACGAGGTTTGCTATATTCTGTTAAATATCTTTTTCATTGTTATAGCTTCGTTTTAGATAAAATTGTCATAACGAAGAGAAAAAGGTCGAAATTTTTTTTATATTAAGGAAATTGAAATGATATTAATTTACCGGTTTGATAGTTGGAACCGAAGGATGACATCGAAAACAAAAAACTTATTTTCGTTTTTTACGTTTTATAGGTAATCACGAAAGTGACGTAATGAACAAAATGTATGGTTTTGAGGGTGAAGTAAAGAGCAAATATACAACTCAAATGGCAGATTTCTTTACGGAAATCTTTGATTACTTACCGCTTTGTCACTTAATCAATAATAAAATATTTGTAAGTGATTTCCAATTAAATTTATTTTAGAGATTGGCCTCGAATTTTTTTCAAAATTTTGCATATTTCTTTGGACTTAGTTATGTAGTCGGACTAACTGTTTTGTGAATAACTAAAGCACTAAGCCATTTTTTTGGTGAAGTTCAATAATGCTCTATTTTTCTCATTACATGTAATAGCTGCTTTCTTTTTCTTAACTGACCTAAAATAAGTATTTCAGTAAAAATTCGTTAGGATACTTGTAGTTTTTAATTCTCCCATCATTATTAACGTTGAAACTAATTGATTAACATGGAGGTTTTGTATACTTTTTTTATTATTTTGTTTAATTGTACAAAGTTGTTTACTATATATGACGAAATATGGTACTGCAGCTAATGTAAATTGCTTGTGATTTCATTTTCACTAGTATTTTTATTCTTTTACTTTATTTTTGATAATTAATTTTTGAATTAAATTGAGGTTTGCCATGGAGGTTTATTCAAAGATGACAACGTTACCATGAATGATATAAAAAAAACAAATCGGGTCCGTCAACCACCGGATGATGGTTAGTTCTCTACCATCATTTTTCCAATTTTTGAAACAATTATTTTATGCATTGCGGTATTTGCCATCAAACCAATGTTTCTTGAACTTCTCTTAGGAAAGTGATATGGTTATCTGAGAAAAGGCAATGATATGATGTATAACGTACTATGTTTTGATAATTCTACAGTAATTTTAAGCTTTGAAGCTCAAAAGATTACTTTTTTAAAAGAAAATGAAGTTGAATCGATTTTTTAGCTGTGTTAATAATTATTTCAGGTATAATGTGTGATTTGTTGTGGTCTGATCCTCAAGACTTGGAGGGTAGGTCAGCATCGAAACGTGGAGTTGGTTGCCAGTTTGGTCCTGATGTGACACATAAGTTTTGCGAGGCAAATGGTATCGACTATGTTGTAAGGTATTATTTTTCCATAATTCTGGATTGATTTTTTAGCGGTCCATCAAATAAGTGACGATATCCCATCGAAGTTTTGAAACGTTCCAATTATGTGTTTAACACTTCATTTTTTACTACTGTATAAGTTTTCTTGCATTTTTTGTAATTTTTATGATTTCTTTTTTTGTAGAAGTCATGAAGTGAAGCCGGAAGGATATGAAGTTCATCATGATGGTAAATGTATCACCGTATTCAGTGCACCAAATTATTGGTATCTTTGTTAATTATTATGAAATTTAGGTTTTATTTCCTACGCATAAACTTTTCTTTTAAATCAGTTATTCAATTTTAAAGTAAAGTACAAGCTCCTCCATCAATAACACTATGGGAAATAAAGGAGCATTTATAACAAGAAAAGGTGATAATTTTTTCAGTGACACTATGGGAAATAAAGGAGCATTTATAACAATAAGAGGTGATAATTTAACGCCGCGTTTCACTTCTTTCACTGCAGTGGATCATCCTTCAGTAAGTAATTTTAAATTTGTTTTCAGCTATTTTGAATTGGTTGTTTAAAAACTGCCAGGCACATTTGAATGAGTAGAGTAGACAAAAAATAGGTTGCTATAGCCACTGCTTCATGAGAAGTGAAGTTTTGTAATTACCATAAACTTGAATCACTCTTTAACCAACTGATCAGCATGATAATCTCGAAGCAAATTAAGCAATAAATCTGTAGCTCAATTTTCTGCAACTTATTCTTCACTATTTTTGCAGTTTTTTTAAGTTGTAGCCTGCAAATTTTATCATTTTGAGGTCATTTGAAAACATTCGTTCATCCTCATTTTTTCCAACCGAAAAATATACATTGTCAGTTTAGGCTGCTTGCATTTAGAGGTCATCAAATAAGCCAGATACTATTGTTTTCCGTTCTGTACTGCACTGAGGCATCATGGTTGAGTTTTATGAGTGAATAAATTTGGTCATGATATAGGCGAATCATTAGAAAAATCACGAGGCTATCAAACTGTCAATGAATTATTTTCAGGTAAGGCCGATGGCATATGCGAGCAGTTTATTTGGTTTTTCATAGCAGTTGACTTAATGATTTATCCGTATCTGTTTGTTTATGAATATGCTTTGATATCACGCATACAAATGCCGAAATATTCAGGGGTTGAAAATACAAGGAATAAATGTTTGCAGTCGTCTTGGTTTCACCACGTTATCATTTAATCAATGTGTTGTAAGCAAGCAACAGAAACTTCATTGCTCATTCATATCAGCTGCCATGCTGTTTTATTCTCCATATTTTAAAATATTTCACAGCTGTCTGTAATTTATCACCGGGAGTAGTTGCTATGCAATAATTGTGAAACTTAAAAATTCAAATTCACTGTATAATAATAGGATACTTAGTAATGTCATTGCTATTATTATTTCCATTACAAGTACTACTTCCGGTCTTATATTACGTTTATTCAAGTATTTGACATCATAATGATGTGTTTTCTGCTCTAAATTTGTACTATAAAGTCTTAAGTTAGAAGTAAAAGAAATATGAAGAAGGCAACATTATCATTAGATGATTCTATTCGTTCCTCAGCTACCCATATCCCGTACCCATTATATAGTCATTACATAAGAAGTATAGTATAGTTTATGGCATCTTTGAAAGAACTTCTGAAATCATACTCTCTAGAGTGAACAGAATAAGTAGTGTTAATATTTAAAACTGATTTAATTTATATTATAAGAAGACATAGTCTTCATTCCACATCCTCGCAGGGAAAATATTTTCAAAGTTTTTTCACGTTTTGAAGTCATTTGCTGGAAGTTCCAAGATGAGATTTACCCCAGAATTGAGAATACAATTTGCAATGATGGATGAAGTGATGTAGTTGATGTGATGCATTTGCTATCGAATCCATTATATTCTAAATTTTACGATTTGGTGAAGCGGAAAGAAATATCCTTATTGATGGTAAGTTGAAAAAAAATTGTAGTTATCGATTACTTGTTCTGTTTAGTACTTTTAGTATCATTGGAATAATCGAGACTGATAGTGTCATATGTCTCTTGCATCTCTTTTATTTGTGTAATGATGTTCAACGGTACAAATCATCAAACTCCTGTGATACCTAAAAGTAACGAGATCATTTAATAAAATGTTGAAAAAGATATTTGTAATATCATCTTACACAGTTCAATTTAAATATGAAACAGAAAATGAAATAAAACTTAATGAGTAATGAAACGTGAAATTCATCACAGACGGATTCAATGTCATTCTGGATAATTTTGTATGTTTAAGGTGACTGTATTACCAACTTTATCACCATTGGCACAGCGACGAATTCTGTCGGTTCTGGATGATTGCCCCGAAAATGCGGAAAATCGAGGGGCTGTTGCATTTGTTAGAAATGTGGAACCAATACTACAGAATGGACCTCAGTAAGTTTCATCTCATTGTTTTCTTCATGTCCTAAAATTCATTTACATATCAAAGCGCTGTCGAGAAATAAGTTCTAGAGAAAAAGGAATATTTGAGGGTTATTCATCTATCAGCTACATTGTTTATATGTTGAATCTCTTCCATATTAAAAAATTAAAAAATCAGAGAAAATTTTGTTGGCTTTCTTAGAACAACTTATCCCACCATAACTTTGCCGTCCATTATCGATTCTATGTGTTAGTAATTTTTCGATTATCTTCATAAAATTTCTCGAAAATTTTCATTTCATAATTCTGCATAATATGTACGAGAAGCATATACAATAAGGGATTACTTAAACATTTTAAATTAGTTTGCCTTGATCAATTCATCACCCTGAACTGGTTCCTTTCGATTATCTAAAGGAAGCAATTTGTTAATTTTTTTAAAGCAATGATAATGAAGTAATGGAAAATAGTTAATCAAAGTTTTTAGATGTGGCCTTGTTGCTGTCCAAATGGTTGCTCAAGCATACGGTCTTCCAATCCGAAACATGGAAGAAATCTTCTATCATGCTAAGCAAAAAGGATACACAAACTATGGTGAAATGTTTTCCGGTATGTTTGGTATGCTTGTTTTTGCATATATTTATCGTGTTACTTAAACTTGTTCATTTATAACGTTGTTAACGATGCTTCTAATACTTTGAAAGTATATCTTAGTTGCCTATTTTTATCAGTTTCAAAGATTTAATTCGTTCTGTTTTTTGCGATATGTATAGTTTTGTTTTGCATTTATTTCAGCTGATTGGTTAGCTGATGTTGCGGTTTCGTTGTGGCCAATGTTAGATGTAACAGTCGAGAACATTCCATCTACAATTCGAATGGAGCAGTTCATTCAAGAAAATGCGTTGTTATTAATACCATATGATTGTGACAAGAATCATCAACCATGTAATCGAGGGGGACATAGTGCTCATTGGTGTCTTGTTGTTAGTTTCTTCTGTTTGAAAAATGTTGATCTACTGCAGAAAGAAATATGAAATATATTGATGTATGCGAGAAAAGAAATATAAAAATAAGGAAGAAAATTTCCGAAGCATATGAAGAAGAAAATGAAAGTTCTGTGTTTTAATTTTTTTTCTTCAGATAGGATTTCTTTGCCCTGTAAAAGAATTGGTAACGATAACATGGAATACGGCAATTGCTCATACCTGTTCCAAAGCTACACACGTGTTTTGTATTCATGGCAAAAGTCGTCATCTAGCTGTCTGGAAGTATTCACAACTTGTTGCTAGTAATTTTAATCTACGTGAAGCATCAAGGAAAATGATCGATTATGTGATACCATCAAGTGACCTTTCAACACTTCGAAATCGTTGTCTCGTTGTTCGTTGTCACCGTGATACCACTGCTTTTAATGCTATTACCTAGTTTTCTTATATTTATAAGCTTTTCAATGTGTCCAATATTTCAAGGGTCTTGTTTTTTCTTTCAATTTTACTTTATCAATATTATGAAAATTATTCGAGATTAAACAAAAACATGGTAAATATTAATTAAGAAATAATTCATTCGAAAAAAGCAACTTTAAACAATTTGAAATTTTCAATAAACAATTTTGAAAACAATAACTTTGAATAATTTTAATGTGAAATGAAGTTTTTGTATATAGCATAAATTTTCAAAAAGAGAAACCGATATTTGAAAAGAGGAAGTGATTTATTTATGATCTAAAGATATTATTGTTGTTACAATTTTTAATTATTAAAATTAGTAAATATGTTTACCCTAAATCTTTCCTCTATTCTTTTATTGATAATATATTTCAACTTTTTCATTATTATTTAAATTTTGCTTGCTAGAAAATCAGTGTAATATATTAATCAAATATGTTTTGTAATAAATTTTGCTTGTAATTTTATTCATTTAAATGATTTTAATTAATCAATTCAATTTATGTATCATTTTAAATTTCCACAATTTGCTTTATGAGTATGATTCATTTGCATTCTCTCGATTTTCATCGATCACATGAATGATCTATAAAGTCGAAAAAGAAGAATATAAATTTATTTGTCAAATTTGAGAAGATAAAAAAAATTTTAAGGTATGAACTACCTATACGAATGAATATGATAAAACTTTAAGGTATGAACTAGCTATACGAATGAGTGTGATAAAACTTTAAGGTATGAATTACCTATACGAATGAATATGATAAAACTTTAAGGTATGAACTACCTATACGAATGAATATGATAAAACTTTAAGATATGAACTATCTATACGAATGAATATGATAAAACTTTAAGGTATGAACTATCTATACGAATGAGTGTGATAAAACTTTAAGGTATGAACTACCTATACGAATGAATATGATAAAACTTTAAGGTATGAACTATCTATACGAATGAATATGATAAAACTTTAAGGTATGAACTATCTATACGAATGAGTGTGATAAAACTTTAAGGTATGAACTACCTATACGGATGAATATGATAAAACTTTAAGGTATGAATTACCTATACGAATGATTATGATAAAACTTTAAGGTATGAACTATCTATACGAATGAGTGTGATAAAACTTTAAGGTATGAACTACCTATACGGATGAATATGATAAAACTTTAAGGTATGAATTACCTATACGAATGAATACCTATACGAATGAATATGAAATATGATTAAAACAGTAATAACTCCTTATTACAAATTTCTATACATTATCAAAATTAATTAATTAATTAAAAAATTAACATATCTCAATTTGTCACTTATAATTTGCGATTTTAGAAAGAAATACATAAATGAAAATGAAATAAATGAATTTATTATTTTGGAGGAGACATTCAAAATTTCAATTTTTTCAATTTAGTAAAATAGCAAGAGATCTTTGTAGAAAGTAAACAAACAATAATTTTACAAACTGTCAGAAAGGATTGAAATGAAGAAAAACTTATAAAGATCAAGTCTGTAATAAGAATCATATGAAAATCTAAGAATCAAAGTCTGTAATATGAATCGGAAACAACAATCGAAGTTTGTAATAAGAATCAGGTAAAGTCCGTAATAAGAATCATATACAAAGGTTACAAATCTATAGCAACAATCACAAGTTGTAATAACTTACAGTTTCTCCGGTATTAGTGGAACTTGTTGATTTATTTGATGTTGATATTTGTTCATCAAGTGGATAAAGATTGAAATGTTGTTGCTGTTGTTGATTTGTCCCATCATATTGCATTATTCTCCTGCATTGTTAAGTATAAGAAATAAATATTTATATATTCTAATTTACACTTACCACCAAAAATTATTAATTGGATAATTAAGATTTTAATAAATAATTTTTATAATTTAATTAATAATCTTAATTCAATCAATAATTTTTTTAAATTTTTTTAATAATTCTAACCTTCCCTTATTATAAGGAAATTGTGAACGAGTATTTCGTTCGGTATTAAGCTTCTTTCGAATTTCTTCAATCCATGAAAAGCCTATACTTTCCATCAATGAAACCTGATAATATATGAATGATAATAATTGATTAGAATTTTTCAATCAATATAGTTAATGTTCCTCAATATAGTTAATGTTTAGAATCAATATAGTTAATGTTTCCCAATATAATTAATGTTTAGAATCAATATAGTTGATGTTTAGAATTTTTCAATCAATATAGTTATTGTTTTTCGATATAGTTAATGCTTAGAATTTTTCAATCAATATAGTTAATGTTTCCCAAGTATGAGCTCCCAGAACTTTTTCAGTATAACAAAATTTCTAGCTTAATTTAAATCGTTTTCAAATTATGAAACAGAATGATCCGTTTGCTATCTTCGTTTTAAATCCTATTTAACTATTAAATCATTGCCATACTAAAACAATTTGTTTATGAATATATTCGAGAAGAATTAATATCAAGAATATGAATCTTCATTTCTGAACAATATAGACAAAAATCACTAATCTTGTAATCATGATTTTAATCATTAACCTCTTTATCATGATTTCGCTTCATCGGTATTTTCTCTTTCTGCTTTACTAATTTATCAACTTTTGGACTACCATTGTATTGCTTCTCCATATTTGTACCACTTGGATGAACAATATCTTCAGTGTTACCAACGATGTTCGGAAATTGTCGTGTTGTTTTAGGCGTTACAGCAATAGAAGATTTCGACGCACAAAATGATTTATCTTAATTCAATAAATGAAAAGTAAGCCATTTTCAATGAGATGAAATTAAAATTTTAAGTTGCAAGTTTGATTTTTGTTTTAGCATTCATTCCTCTCTTATCATAAAATTAACATATTAAACTTTGCTCAATTTACAAATATATGAGATGAAATGTGTAAAAAATTTAGCTGATAACATTTCTCTGATAACAGTTTGCTGATAACACTTCGGATTAAATTTATTTTTCAACCACTAGGAAAAAGAGAAAAATTCAGAAGTAGAAAGTTGTAGAAAGTATCGTTTCTGAAAAACCTAAATTAACCTAATTTCAACATTTCGGTCTATTCTCAATTGACTATTAGTTAACTCAAAATATACAATCGATGTAATTCAAACTAGAATTTAAGTCTAATGCTTGAAATTTTAATCTAATCTAAAAAAACTTTTCACTGAAAGAATCTTATTTTAAGTTTATTAAATAGCATAGCGTTTTTTAAGTCTAATTAGATCATATTAAATAATAGAAAGTGAGGGAATTTTTGCAATAATAAAATTGATTAAAACAATTATTGTTTATTCTGATATTGAGACAATCGATTCTAAAAATATATGATGATAATGATAACAATATTAATAATAACAATAATAATAATAATAATAATAATAACAATATTAGTAAAAAATAATCATACTTTTAAAAATTTGCTTTCCATTTGCTGATTTCTCCGATAAACTTTTGCATGTTGAAATACTACCATCACTTTTCTTCATTTGTTTATCAAATGTATTATCAGTATCAGTACGATGTGTTCCATTATCGTAAAGGAAAATAAATATAATGGAAGTGAAATTTATAATAGAAAAAATGACATCATTAAAGTTTTTAATTTCCAAAAGAATTACAAATTAAACTTAATTAGAATGAATAAAGAATTAAAATACTTATTATGGTATTATTTGGTTGTATAAATGAAGTTCGTAAATCCTCATGATTTTCCTCAATCCATCGTTTTGTTCGCTTCATTGGTGATATCATTGGTGTAGTAAGCTCAATAATCTCATCATTTTTACTAAAAAAAAATTTTTGGGAAAAATTCATAAATCAAAAAGATCATAGATAAATTCATAAGTAATAGTAAGCTATTGAGTATGATTTGATTAATGATAATAAATAATAAATAATTGAGAAATAATAAGTAATAAATAATTGTAAATATTAAATAATAAATAATAATACATAATAATTAAATTATAAATAATAAATAAATAAATGATAAATAAATATATAAACAATAAATAATATATAAATAAATAAATAAGCAATAAATAAATAATAAATAATAAGTAAATAATAAATAATTGAAGAATATTATATCATGAAAAAGAAATGCCATATCTGAGGATTCTACATCTAAATGAAAATATGAAAGTCATTAATCAAATTATAGGTGATATTAGAGATTGAATTATTCGAACGTTAATTTCAATGTTATCTAATTTCAATATCATTTTCATTATATTTTAAAATTTCATTCAATCCTAAATATTATCACCAATTTAATAGTTGAATAAAACTTTTGATAATGTTTTTTCTTATCTTATTTAGAGATAATTATTTTAATCTTAACATTCATTCCGTATTACTGTTCATGTTAGTAAAAGATTTTCATCATTTTTTAAATTTAATTTTTATAAAAACAAACTGTTGACAGAATAGTTGAATAACGGATTTATTATCCATATCATTTTGTTTCGTTTCATCATCCGTTTTATTTGATGCGATACGGGTACGAATTGTTTTAAATATTTTACGCTCAATAATTAAGGGAGGAATCTGGAATAACTAAGAGTGAAATAAAGTGAAAGATAAATAGCATTTCCTTTTCTATATTTTTTTAAATCAAATATTTCAAATTACATTCCGGTATAACTATCCACCTGATTTACTTAGCATATTACTTTTTCTCAATATTGATAGATATGAGTTGGATATAAAAAATAAATGATTAATAGTAGCAATCTTTGGGGAAAAAACTCCTAATGATTGCATGCTGATTAATCCCTTTAATTATCATTGAAACAATTACTTATCATATTATACAATACTCTGATATTCTCAGGAAATATGCCATAATACTTTCTGATTTTCAATTTGTTACAACTCTATTCAACCTTTTTAATATCAGGTTGGAATATTGAAATATATCAAGAAAATTTTTTGAACCATATTTGATAATAATCATTAACTAACTTCGATTATAAAAGCTATAAGAGAAGCGGCAAGTAGTGATAACATTGATATTTCCATAGCAAAAATGATAAAATAGTAAGCTGATAGGGGCATCATAGGTGAGCGCTTTGTCCATATGAAATATAATAAAATTGGCTCATGTGATAAATAAAATCCATAAGATAATCTAAAGAAAAAAAAATACAAACTTCCATTTTCAATTAAATATTAATTATATTTAATTAAGTACCAAAATATTCTAATAAGATTTGTTTTAAAAAATTTAACAAATGAATGAATGAATGAAAAGTTATTCTATTTAATGAAGTTTTATTGAAATTTCAACAAAAATGTCAACCTCGAAAAAACGGTCCATTTCTCCCAAGCTAAAAATGAATGTATCATATGCATATATCCTCGTTCACATAACCAAACAAATATGGCTAAACCAAATGTCCAAACTACTCTTAAAATTATGCTGTCATTTTCTTCTTTTAATATAATATATTAGAAATAGTAGGAATTCAGGAATAGGTCAAATTAACTTAATGAAAATGAAATGGATTTCTTTTTTGATATAATATACTAATAGTAGGAATTCAGAATAGATCAAATTAACTTAATGAAAATGAAATAGATTAACTAAATTAAACGAATGAAATAAATTAATGGTAGCAAATTCAGATTCGAATGATGATAAATCAATGTGACCGAAATGTTTCCGATTATTGGATAGTTAGATTTCATTTTTTTTGAAAAAGTGATCAAAGTTTTAAATGGCGTTGAATTCAAGAAATTGGAAGAAGATATACGTGAAGAAGCTGGAAGAAGATATACGTGAAGAAGCTGGAAGATGATATACGTGAAGAAGCTGGAAGAAGATATACGTGAAGAAGTTGGAAGAAGATATAGTGAAGAAGTTGGAAGAAGATATACGTGAAGAAGCTGGAAGAAGATATAAGTGAAGAAGCTGGAAGATCTACGTGAACTCATTGACGTATGCTAATTGAATATGTAAGAAATGCATTAAACAAAACAGTAACCTAAATGTGGCAGCGTAAAAAATCGAAAATATATTAAAGTCATTTGCATAATTGGCACCAATAAATGAAAAAGCGAGCATGAGAAATGATAGAAAATGTGCAATAATTATTTGTATTGTTGAATAAGTTCGCTTCGATTTTGTTGAAAGTGACCATCCAAGAAGAATTCCTAAAATAGTAATTAATATACATAATTAATATCACTGAAATAGTAATTAATATCATCATTTTCACTCATATATCATGGATATATTATTATCAGTTAATTATTTAAAACATACTTATTTATCTCTCTGTGTGAGAGTAATAGAAAGATACAGAGAGAAAGATAAGCTAATTATTATAGAAATAATGCTAACAAAGAAAAGTGGTCTAATAGGGACAATTTTATTTATTTTGCTTAATCATTTCCTTTTAATAAAAAAACTTTTAATACAAAGCTTTTGTAATTTTCAAATATTAATTTCAAATATCAATATAAAATACAAAAATTTATTTCGAATTAGGCTTTTCATTTTAATTTCAAATTAAGTTAAAGAGTTATGAATTACTTCGAAAGATAAATAGTTTTTTAAAATTTACCAATTAAAAATGAGCCAATTCTTGCATGCGGTACAGCATATAAATATCGAAACATTTTTTCCATTAATTCGGTTGTTAAGCTATCATTTTCGATCAGTGCTGAGATAAGTGTTGCCGGAAATCTGTAAAAGTTATACCGGATATGAGCTTAGTGTGATAATTTTATTATTTGAAATTTTTACTGTTGCTCATTTATTAATCAAAATGTTTCGTAATATTAATTATTGAAAGAATTGAAGTATACAGGATAAGCTAATCATGATTCAGTTTTTCCTGAATAAATCTTTTCCACTTCAGAACTATTGGTATACAGATGAGATATCATCTGATAATAAGATTAATAGCTGTTGATATTTTTTGTTATCAGTTATCAGTTAAATCAATGCTTTGCAATCCTCACTATCTTCTACTTTGTTCTTTCTATCATTTCACTCATTCACGACTACTTTGATTAAATTTCATGTGTAGCCAATTAGCGGTAAATATTACCTGAATAATACCACCATAGTAGCTCGGTAAATAACGGATAATACTATGATGGCGATGATTAAAATGATAGCAATTGTTGGTATAATATGCAGTAATAGTAAAACAATTGGAGCTATCTAAGAATGGATTGAAATTTTTGCACTAATATTATTTAAATTTAATTACTCCAACTGAGGAACGCTGGAAATTGTAGTAAAATTTTTGTGACAAAAAAATATTGCAAAAAAGCGACAAATTTTTATTTCTGCTAATAAATTTTAAATCCGAAGTTTTTTGAAATTCTAAAATGAATTCATCTCACACCGAGATATTTTACTTATATCGCAAAATTAAGCAAACTTATATAAAATTAAATGTATCAAGAAATGGAAAATGACCAAACAGGATGACCAAATAAGTCACAAGTAGTTGTGATATTATTGATATCACTAAACTGGAACAACTTTTTTTAAATAAAGGTTATTAGCGAATTATGCTAATTATATTTGAGGAGTACGATAGAGTTTACCACCGAAAGAAATATTACTAAAGAAAGTTTTAGAAAAATATAGTTTGAAAATCTAACAATATAAAATTGTGTATCCAATGCAAGGTACCACATCCAAGGCATACATTCATTTGGATAGAAATTTGTCAAAAAAAGCATCTGTCGCCAAATATCATCCTTATTGCATCTTGCGCCGAAAATTCCTGCAATTTGTTTCTTTTGTTTGAGAAGAAAATATTTTTTACTAAAATTGAATCATTTCAAATAGCAATCTTTAAAGTATCAAAATTTATTGACAACAGAAATACAATGATTAAATTATCATATCCGTTTTTGTTAGTTGCCATTTTATTATCAGTTGATGACAGCATAAATAGACAATTGTCATTTATCCCATTGAACTTATTTCATTTGACATTTGAACTTTAATTTAATTAACAATATAAAATAGTCTTTTTGAGATTTGCTTAAAATTTTCAGCGCTACACTTTGAACTTTTCATTAATAGAAAATAACTTCAAAGTTAATCAACCACTAACTGTATCACACATAAAGTACGTAACGCTCATAATTATATTCTATCATATTAACTTATTAATTCTAAAATTTCAACAAAATAATTAATAACAAACCATTCTGTTCAGACCACATTGGTCCATCACCAATTTGTTGAAAAACGAAATAAATGATAAGAAATGTGATAATATAAGCTGGCATTAGACGAATGAAACGATGAAACCAAAGCATAAGCCAACCAAATGGTGATAATGCTGTTTGTTCATTCTTACGTTGTTTTTGTTTTAAAAGGCGTAAATGAACTTTATAAGCCAAAACAGCAGCAGATATCAGTAAGAATGAATCAACGGAAAGAGATGAATTGAAAATAATTAGCGAAAGTTTCTCATTTGCTTTCAATAAGCTCCATAATTGTCGTACATTGCCAATATATTCCAATGAAAACAAATGCGCATGACCAATTACTACCTATAAAGTATTTTCAAACTATTTATTGTACTGTTCAAAGTTTCAAATTTAAATGCAAACAATTTATTCATTTGAATAAGATGAATGAAATTAATTAATTAAATTAAATGAAGCGAATATCAAAATGAAATATATAAAAGTTTACGATATCAAAGAAATTAAAAAAGTGAACAAAATGGAAATATTTTATTTCCATATATGATTATTTATTATGATTATTATGATAACCATATGATTATTTACTATGATTTATTTTAAATATTCCGAATTCAGCGAATCAGTAATATTTCAAATATTCCGGATTCAGCGAATCAGTAATATTTCAAATATTCCAAATTCGGCGAATCAGTAATATATTTCAAATATTCCGAATTCAGCGAATCAGTAATATTTGAAATATTCCGAATTCAACGAATCAGTAATATATTTCAAATATTCCGAATTCAGCGAATCAGTAATATTTGAAATATTCCGAATTCAACGAATCAAACAAAAAATAAGTAAAGTGTTCAGAGAATGAACTAATTTAAAAATAAAACTAACAACAAACAAATTCACTGATATAAAAAGACAAAAAAACATCTGACAATTTATCATTTTCAAATATTTCACGTAATAAAATAATTGAAATTAGCATCATATAGTATATTTGATGCTAATTACTACTAAAGTAGATGAAAAAGAATTTCAATTATTTTATTATTACGTGAAATAATTAAAAATGAACGTGTAAAAATTTTTGCTGAAAAATATTACCCAAAAAGCGCTTAATACTCTAATACCGTGCAATGAATTTAAATGTCGATTACGGGGACGTATCAAATAATGATATGTGGAACGAATGCTGAATGCAAGTATCTGAATTTTATCATTTTATGATATTGAAATTATAATTTTGCGAAAAAAATGCAATATGTTGAAGATATTAAGAATACGTTAACAGTAATTGAAGTACTATCCTAAATCTGTTATGATAAATCTAAATTTAAAGAATACATTGTATTTGATAGAATATCTTATCAATAAAAATAGTATCTGTGCATTTTTGAAGTGATGATTGTTTGATCGATATTTCTATCTAAGAATTGTGGTATCTTAATTAAATTGAAAATCATAAAATGAATTAAATTTGCGATACTCACACTATTAACGAAGCAACTTGATTTTTTTAATGTCCTTCGTACAGCTGGTATACTTTTGTACGTAAGTGCTTGTGATGGAACATCGCTGTATATGAAACTACGTGCGTCATCTTGAACGTATGGCGTACAAATGGAAGACATTTGTGATGATATGTTTGTCATCGGTCGTATGGTCATATGACTACAACTTTCAGACGATTCTAAAAATTATAAACATGGAATAAGATAAATTTATGGGCTCTAAACTTCAATTGCTTATTTTTTGTCTTTAAATTTTCATACGGTATATTACAGTATGTTGACATTAATTAACAGATTAGAAAAAACATTTTATTAAATTAACTTTATTTTTTAAAAGCTTTTAAAAGAATGATATTTTCCGTTCTTCGATTTTCAATTTTAATTTGGAGTTTTCTTAAGTACTAAAATAATTACTAATATGAATTGAAAAATGAAGTGAATAGATGTAAATGAAGGAAGAAAGATGAATGGTATTGTAATCATACATATTGTAATCACAGTATCATAAATCGCAAGTGCTAATACTGCTAACCATATTTTTCAAATATAATAATTTTTTGTGAGAAACATTATCTTATTTAAATTTTCGGAATTTAAACAAAAAGATATCAAGTGCTTTAGACTAAAATATTCTAGTAGGCCTCGAGTTAGGTAATATTGTAAGAAGTATTTTCTTTGGTTTATCCCCTACCTGAAACGGAGCAATTCTAAAATGTCCTTTCTTATAATGGACCTTTTAGAGATTTCTCTAGAAGACTATCATTGATCAATTGTTTGGCTGTTATCGATGGTCAATTCATTTTTTAACTTTGAACGGTTTAAAGATTCATCAATTTAAGTGAGAAATAAAAATACAATTTTCCGGATGATTCTTTCCGTAAATGAATGGTAGAAGGAATGAAGATGTTAAGAAGCTTAAAAATTCACCGATCTAAAATAGCCCATAACAAATACCGGTTTGAAATAATCCATGAAAATTATCAATTAAAATAATCAGGGAAAATTATTCCTTTTATTACTTTCAGGTTAGAGAAAGGTTTGAATTTAGAAATGGATATAAGAGACCTTTATTGACTAAATATTTCCGATTGCGTCGTTTACGATAAATATCGATCAAAGTACCACAAAGTACCAATATAACAAGAAATGCAAGGATAGCAAGAATTATCCACTGCAAAATTTATTGAATGATATAATATCCTTCAAAATTTTCACTCGTTCAAAGTTCATGAAAGAATAAATCATTTAGTGCGAAATTTAGAAATACACCTGTTCAATATTAAGTTTGTTGAAAAATGAATCCTTTTGTTTGAAGCATTCAATAGCTGAATTGTTGGAAATTAAAATGCCAAAAGTTCTTTCCAGAAAAGAGGAAAGAATAGGGAAAATATTATTTATGGAACGTTCATTACAACGAATCGGTAAACACATTCCTGAAAATAATTGATACCTTTTTTTAGATTATCGAAATTTAAAATGTAAACGATTTACTATTGTTTAAGTCATTTCAGATTCAGATTTAAATTCCTTTTTCAAATTTAATTTAAAAATATTATAGTTTAATTATTATTTGGAACCATAGAAAAGTGGTATTATTTGATGTTGTTGCATTCCGTATGCTTCAATTCGAATATTTGCTCGACAATATTGAACTGAATAATTTGTGGTTATTGTTTTTGAGATACTTTGACACTGATCATAATCACCGAGCCAAAAAAATGGGCCTGATGAGTAAATACCAGCTGATGGACGACCCCAAGCATCCAAAACTTGAGGTAAATATTGATGAAATGTTAGCTGAGTATCATCTGTAAATGTTAGCTGAGCGTTATCTATAAAACACTGTTTTAACTTTGAGAAATAGATCATCTATTTTCGAGTTATATTCAGTTCTTTTAATTTTCAATTTTAAATCAAACAAAAGAATTTGATCTACAAAAATGATAAAATCAATTTTTAAACAATATATAAATTTGGCTAAAAAATTGTTCCTAATTAAAAATTAGAAAAAAGAAACGGTAAAAAATAAAATTTTAAAATTCTAAAGCAATCAAAATAAATTGGAAATCAATTTCTAATATTAAATTCAAAAAAAAAAATACCAAGTTTACAAATTTCTTAAGAACAAAAATTTTCACCAAGACAATGACTTATTTTCGTTTGATTCGGATCAGCTAAACGACAATATGTTCTCATCAATAATGCATTTGCTGTGGAAACAATTAATTCAGTGAAATCCATAATACACTCATCCATTTCATCTATAACTTATCATAAATCATATCAGATCAAAAGCATCAGTAAATGACACAAACAATAAATGATAATTCCATATCACTAATATCATCGTAAATCCTTTTTGAAATTATTTCAATTCATTCATTAATTCAATTTCATTATTCCAATATGCAAAATTTTTATTTGAAGTTTGCCGTATTCGTCATAGCTATCTAATTGTTGTCAATTCCGAAATTCAATTAAGTTTATCTAATCATAATTTAGATAATCTATCTAATCAATTAAATTAATTAGATAAATTATTTAAATTATCAGAAAGATAAAACAACGATTTTTCCTTTTACAAACTATACCAATTATTTTTATGGACTTATTGAAATTCTCTTTGATAAATGTCCAAATATTTCGATCTTTAAAAAAGTTTGTCAATTCGTCGGTAATATTGGTTTCTAAAATAATATCAGTTTTATTGAAAAAAAGAAATGAATTTCAGGAAAAATTTTTAATTACTGCAAATTCATTAATTAAAATTATGAATATTCCATAATTATATTAGACACAATCTTCATAACTATGATTGCTTACTAATATAATCAAAAATGTTGTCAAACAATTTACAACAAACAAAAACTTCATACGATTTTAATTTAACTTTTTTGTAGGAAGCCAAGTTAATGTTAGGATGAATTAATATATATATATATATATATATATATATGGAATATTTTAATCACCAATGAATTTTGAAATTGTAAAAGTAGTAAAAGTGAAAGATTCTAAATTGATGCCTTCATTAAACATAGTTATGGTACTCATTTTGTTTTCGATCCGTTTCGCAAATGATTGATTGTTGCGAATTATTTCAATTGGTCGCATAAAAGTATGGAGGAAATTGAAAAGAAGCGTTTCGAGCAGTAAGACATCATTTCGATTTGCTTCATTATCTGCTTATAATGCAAAAATTTACATATGAAAATCTAATAAGTGAAATTAAATTCAATTTGCGAAAATATCAAATTGATCCAATTATTTCTTGAAAAATATTTTTCAATGCTACTGATAGCAATTAATTAAAATTCATCTTTCTCATTCATGACATCTAATTAAGATCAGACTTAATTATTATTATTATAAATTCAACAAGGACAGGTAAATTAAGAGTGAAATTAATTGAAGTTAGCCTAAATCAATAGATTTGATCAATAAATAAAAATTATTAATAGCATTCATTTTCAACTTTTAGCCATAATTAATAATTTGACTTATAAAAGTTAGCAAATTATTCATTTCATGAATTTGTAATCTTTCAATTGAACAAACAAATAAGAATAATTTACCATGTACATTCTGAATGGTATATTCCGGAATTCGTACGATAACCGTTTGATATCCATCAATTACAAGAATAAGGATGAGGCATAAAGTATGAAATACCATACGATACGAGCAACCCATCCTTCACTTGTATATTTAATACAAATAACAGAATTTCATCGACCGCTTCATTTTATAATAATTTCTATTAAAAAGAAATTAAATGAATTTATATAATATTCAAGGTAATCAATAATAATTTAGTTATTTAATCAAGGAGAGTATTAAATTCATTGTTTTAAATACCAGTGTATCATGAATTTTTTAATTTCAAATAATGATTGATAAATGTTTATGATACTATTAATCTTCCTAGCTTGAAATTAAATTATTAACTTTTTGTAATTTAAATCAAATAATTGTTCAAATATTAATCTTTCAAACTTCTCGATTAGATAATTAATCATAATTGAATAACTCGAACTTAATATAAAATAACAAATACTGTAATTCATTAAAATTTTCAATCTCTTTTAATTACATTATTTTTTTATCAATTCCAGTTTTCTACCTTCTTTCATTTCCTAACTTAACAAATCGAAAAATTTCATTTATTTAAAAAAATCTATTTGAAAGTAATTTTCATTCTGAATTTCATTCATTTCAATGGATCGTTTTGGATATAATAATCCGTCTAATCGACTTTCCTTTACTTTTATTATTACTAAAACTTTTATAGTCTAAAACACTTTAAAATCTAAAACACTTCAAACTTCCTGTCATTTTTCCTCTTCACAACACAATTATAGGTAAATTGTTAGTTTATTGGCTTTTATCTTTCTTGGCTCTCTTGGCTTTATTGACTTTATTGGCCATAACAGCTTACTTAAATGACTATTTCAGTTGTTTGCTTCTTATTTTATTCATTCTTTTTATTTTTTAAAATAGTTTTTAGTGATATCAAAAAAAGGAAATATTTTAAGCAATGAATTATTTTATCGATGATGATTGAAGGAAACTATAAAAAGCTTTTTAAAATTACCAGCAAATATTCAGTAAGTTCGTAAGTATGCAATACTTTAGCATAGGTAATAGAGATAATATTGATTGCTTATTTTATTAAAACTTCGAAATGTAACTTATCGTTTTTGAATGGACCCAACATTATCATTTAGGTAATGATATATAGTGATTACTTTGATTAGTGTTTTATATATGGAAAGATTTATTTCATAGATTGAAAATCCTATAAACTAGTAACATAAATGTTTAACCCTTTTTTTAGACTGAAAGTAGATAAGTCAAAGTTCAATTCTTATTTTTGAAGTCGAGATTTTATGAAAAATCAACGAATAAAAGAATGAAGAAATGATAATTTACCATTAATAAGTTATCACTCAAATGTATGAAATTGATAAAAGTAAAGTAGTGCAAAGGTCAGATTATGCAAATTACAATTATCTAATTATACGTTACACTTACTTTTTTTTTACCTTAGTAAACAACTACAATAAACAAGTGAAATGTAACAATGAGACAACAAATGGAATCAATAGGACTACGACGTGATAGCTCAATCTTTAGTATTTGTTAGTCCTTTTTCTTTTCATGAAATTTTAATGTGATAAAATATATTTGATACTTTTTTGATTCTAATAAAAATTATCTCCAAAACAAAAAAAAGTTGACAATTAAAATTAAATTAATTAATGCAACAATATAGCAAATAAGCTATCACATGAAATTTATTTGTTAGCAAATGTTTTACAATAAAATCAAATTTTTACTTCGCTTCCTTTTAAGGATGCATTTATTGATGTTAATGTAATTTTGACTATTTTGAATTATATATATATATATTCATATCAATTAATTTCTTTTACTTCATTTTATAATATGATAATTGTTAAAATGGTTATTGCAAGCTATAATTGCATGATTTATAAATTTCCTAAAAGTTATCTCTTATTATAATTTTTATTTCTTATAATTAAGATATATTTATTACTTTGCAATAAGATTTTTATCATGCGCAAATGTCGCAACAACAAATCTTTTCTAACTCTTCCAATAATAATCTCATCATAATTTATTATAAATCAATCAGATTTCTTGGATGAAATTTCAAATAGCACCAAATAATATTATAAAGACAATTTATACATATTTAGAAATTGTCAAATTTTTAGATGAAAAACATAAACGTTTGGAAAATGATGGAAAGCGCGGTTGGAAACGTGTACAAAAAGCGCTTCCACGTATCATACACTATGGTCAAATTGAGGGTATACTACATAGAACAACTTCTGCTGTATGCTACATTTCGTTCTAAAATAAAATTGGGAAAATTTTTTTAATCAGAAATTTTGCCCATTATCGCAACAGCAGAATCAACAACGATTATCGCAACAGCAGAATCAACAGCAATTGTCGCAACAGCAGAATCAACAACGATTATCGCAACAGCAGAATCAACAACGATTA